>JAFHBV010000103.1:0-88796 GCA_019022785.1 Pseudomonodictys pantanalensis
GGTAGGGGGGGCTGCCGATGAGGGAGGGGATGGAGAGGACGGGGGAAGAGAAGATGGAGTGGTCGGAGGGGAGGGTAGTGGGTACCATATGTTTCCGGAACCGTAGGGGAGGAAGACGCAGGGGAGTGGTGGGGCGAAGGATGGCATGGTGGTGGTTCCTTGTGTTGGTGGTTTCGTAGGTGTGGTCGCCAAGGGGGTTTGAGACTTGGTTCCGCAGTGAAGATAATGGTCTTGTAAGGCAATTGGATACACGAGTGCTGGAGTAATGCTGCACTCGAGATATGTAGAAACTCAGGGGACCCCAGGCACTGAACTGTGACTTGATGCGACAGGAGAGTGGCGCGTGTGCACGTGATTTTCTTGGCGCTAACCTATATTCATTTAGCGTGCTGTGGCAGTGGGAACCCCCTGGCCGTCCATTTTCGCCAGGATATCCTCCGACTTCATCTCATCCCAACTTACGCCCGATCGATACCCGTAAACTTTCTTGCGTGGCCAATTGAAACGCGCCACTCCTCGCAAGATAAGGACCCGGGTCATCCAACCACACCGGTAGTACATGGGCAGTGGGGCTTCAGACGTCCGGGGAAGGAGATGCGCGCCAGTCGCCCGCATCTGGGCTGCTGGCGAATCAAACGAGTGCCCGCCAGCTTTCGATGAACTGCCGTCACGAATAAGAAGAAAACAATGAAAGAAGACAGCCAACTCTTTATATTCCCGAACATCGTGCGAACGGCCTGCCCAGTTGAAGAACGTGCCCTGCAAGGCAAACCGAAGGAGCAACGATGGACTTGGGTGCGACTGCGGCGCTCGGCAAACTATTACCTTACGGGAAACTACTTCCCTGCGAATACTAGAAGGAGCCAGCGCTGAGCTGGCTAGAAGGCCCACCTAGACTTACCCCAGCGATGTGTCTCTATCTCAAGCGCCCGGGACGAAGGCCTTGCTCGCGTTGCCATACTGGCTCGCCCAGTACTTCCAACCTCCAGATCCTCGTCTTTGAAATCCCATTATACGCACTGGGCCGCACTGCTACGACCGTCTTTTGTATCTCGGCGATAGCTCTTTGACAAAGCTTGTCATTTAGAACTTCATTGAATCCGGGGTAGGCCAATCAAAGAAGGCGAGGTAACCACCCTTATCGTGAGCTGTCAATTTGGCGCCCCGGCACCTTCAACCCCTCCCCTTGCTACAACACTTAGACACCGCTTTGCCACCTCTTGTCCTCACAACCGGAGTCCTCAATCTCATCCTCAATGGCACCCACGATACGGATTGCAATGCTCAATGCAGAAACACTCGTCCCGACTGTCCGATCAACTTGGGGTACCTTTGGAAACCTCTTTCTCCATCTACTGCAGAACGCAGCATCTCGTATATCAAAGGACACAACTATCGAAGCCGAAGAATACGACGTCCAGAAATTCGAATACCCAGCAGAACTCTTCGACATTGACGTCATACTTGTCACTGGCTCGGCCTCCGGTGTGTATGAAGACAAGGAGTGGATAAGGCAGCTTGATGCCTTCGTTCTGAGCACATACATCAACCATCCTCGTATCAAGATATTCGGCAGCTGTTTCGGCCACCAGCTGATTGCGGAGAGCCTGTTGAGAGGGTATGGCGTCCGTGTAGAGAGGGATCCCAATGGATGGGAACTCGGCGTTAAAGAGATTGAGCTAGACGAGGTCTTCCGAAAAACTGTGGGGAAAAGCGCGCGACCGTCTCTGGACCCGGAGTGCACAGGGGAGATACCCGAAGCGCTGCGCGTCCAATTCGTTCATTCCGACCATGTCATCATACCCTCCGTGGATGCGTTACCTTGTTCGTGGAGGATAGTGGGATCAACACAGCACTGCGCCGTTCAGGGTGTATATCAACCTGGTCGAGTGCTCACGCTGCAGGGTCACTTCGAGTTCGATCGATGGATCAACACCGAGATCATGAAAGTATTTGGTGAAGGGTGGGACCCAGAGGTGCTAAAAGAAACGTTCGAAGCGATAGATGCGGATGACGACTCCCTTGTAGCGGCAGACATGGTGCTGCAATTCATGCTGGAGAAAGAGGTCGAGAAAGGCAGCGTTTCCCACGAAGTAATACAGGGGCTTGTGACTCCGCCGTTTGGAGGATGACAACGGAGGTGATGCGCACCGTTAAGTGGAGCCTTTTGGAGTCGTTCGCACATTCAAGTACTCCAATGATCATTGCAGGAGCGATGGGGACGTAGCTACGATTCGCCCGGCAGTACCTTCCCCGCATCAGCCTGCAGAAACTGCGCGCACGACCACTTGCCGAAACGGGTCGGGTCATCCGGGACTAATCTCTTAAGAAATGAATACATTTCACATACCATTCATCTTTGCATTTCCTCTCTTCATTTCTCTGCTTTTGTTCGCCATCGATTGAACATGACGACTTCCTTTTCCTCCCTCCCAATTGTTGACGTGAGCGCACTTGGTTGGCCAGCTGCTAGCATCAAAGCCTCCAATGACCTGAGCAAGCGTTTATATGACGTGTTCGCGACTACAGGATTTGCATACCTAGTCAATGCACCGTTGAGCTTCGACCAAGATGAGCTTTTTGGTGTGGCTCGAGCATTCTTTGCTCTACCTTTGGACAGCAAGATGAGGCTTGCAAAACGTTCGTTCCGAGCTAACAACCACAACACGTACCGAGGGTGCGTGTGTTGCCATTCCGGAAAACCTATGTTGACACTCTTAGATACTTCCCAACTCAACCGCACCTGGCATCAGACAACCTGAAGGAGGGCTTCGAAATCGGACTACCTACGGCAAGTGTGGCCTCAACCGTGTCTCGGAAGATCAATTTGTCGGAGCCAAATGTATGGCCGGGCGATGACGAGTTCGAGCACAGGGAGCGACTTGAGCAGATGTACGGCGAATTGCAGACCTTTGCCTCCAGGCTGTTATCTTTGCTGGCCATCTCCCTTGGGAAAGACACCGAATTCTTCTCTCCATGGCTAGTTGGCTCGCTGAGCACCCTACGCCTACTCCACTATCCCCCAGTCCCTGTCTCTCAAGCCCACCACGATTCCGATGGACCAGTCAAGCTGAGCTGCACCCCGCACACAGACAGCGGCGTCCTGACGCTGCTCCATCAAGATGAAACCGGTGGCCTAGAAGTCCTCAACGCATCTGGGGACTGGGTGCCAGCACCGTATATTCCCAAGTCGATCGTCGTCAACATTGGCGATCTGATGGCCAAGGTCTCTGGAGGTCGCTTCACAGCAACGATGCATCGCGTACGCTCTCCGTTATCTAATACACCTGAGTCGAGCGATAGGTTCGGACGCTTCAGTGTCCCGTTCTTTTTCGAACCCGGCGAGGCGTGTGTTGTCGTTCCTGTTGGAGAGGGCGATGGCGTGGTGTATGGCGAGCATGTGAGGAAGAAGATGGCTACTTGGGTGGAGTTTCAGGAGGATAGTGGGTATGATACAGGCACGACGGAGTGAACGAAGTTTACTCCGTCGCATGCGAAGTTGCCCGTTGAGGATGGTGGTAGTGTTGGAATAGGTAATAGTTTCTTTGCCGAATGGTGGTCCGTGCGCAGGACGTCATCTCAAGGTATGCATCCCGGCGACCTAGCAGTGACAACACTTACTCAAACAGAGTACCAAATTGCTATGTGACCTTCAAAATGTTCTCTCAAAGTGAAGTCATTTCCCTTATCGTTCACTACTCCCCGCGCTGCCTTCGCCATGAAGTTTTTGTCGAGAACTCCTGCCGATCCGTCATCGGCGGTGGTACCCTGAGGCTAGGCAAAATGCAACCGTAACCCGGGGCTCGGGAAAACCGAAGGTGAAAAATGACGCAGCGGATCCTCGGTGGCGCGCGTCGACTGTGCGCCAGAACCGTAGCGCTCGAAATCTTCGCATCTGATAAATATAAGATGATCTGATTAGCGCACCAGCCCCTGCGATACTCCCACACTTCATTGTTGCCAGGCTTTTTGGTGCGCATTTCGCGTGTAAAAAGGTGCCTAGAAGGCGGCGGGGCTGATATCCACGGTGAGTGCGCAATTTTGTGGTTTTCTTCTGCGTGTGCTAGAAAACGCCATAAGATTTGAGTAGGAACCTATTGCGGGACTGAGGCATCGCGAAGGAGCACAGCAATGATCTTGCTTTCCTCACTGCATAATGCGTTCTCGAACTAGAAATTTCAACTGCAAACCCCCTTCCTTTCTCTACTTTAGCCCACTCTACACCCCTGCTATCGACATCATACATACACTTTGTCAACAGTCGCTAATCACAATATATAGATGGCACACCTCGACGACACATCTCCTGAAGCGCAAGCGAAAGACACATACACACACGATGGCCTACCTCAGGATGGCCGCAGCGACGTTTCCTCTCTCGACAAGGTATCTCCCGGCGTCGCGCGCATTGAGGCTATCAGCTCGCACATGAGCACAGTGGACCGCGTGTTCATCTACTTCGGTGTCTTTTTGATCGCGTATGCCTATGGGCTTGATGGTACACTGAGATATACGTATCAGCCGTATGCGACGAGCAGCTTTGCGCAGCACTCACTACTGGCGACCATCAATGTTGTGAGGGCTGTTGTTGCGGCTGCTGCTCAGGTAGGTTCAGAAGATGATAGAGAATCAGTAGACAACGACTGACAGATTTAGCCTACTGCTGCGAAGATAGCGGATATGTTTGGGCGTTTGGAGCTTGTCATTGCATCTGTGTTCTTCTATGTTATTGGTCAGTGTCTCGATAAAACGGTTGCTGGACGCGTTGCTGACAGTATAGACAGGGACGATTGTTGAAGCGACATGCCATAACGTCCAAGGGTTTGCAGCCGGCGCTTTCCTCTACCAGGTCGGTTACACCTGTATCATTCTCCTGGTCGAAGTCATTGTGGCAGATACAACCTCCTTGCGCTCTCGTGTGATCTACTCCTACATCCCGGCCACGCCCTTCCTGATCAACACATGGGTATCCGGCGATGTGTCTGCTGCTGTTCTCAAGGCTACCACTTGGCGCTGGGGCGTTGGCATGTGGTGCATTATCTACACCGTGTGCTCTCTTCCGCTTATCTTTTCGCTATGGCGGGTAGGACATAAGGCGAAACGTGCGGGAACACTTGCCAGTTTTAGAACGCCGCTCCAAACTTACGGGTGGAAGAACTTCCTTGCAGCCCTGTTTTGGCAACTGGATGTCATTGGAATCATTCTACTGATCATGATCTTTGGCTTCATTCTCGTTCCCTTCACTATTGCTGGTGGTGCGAGTGAGCAGTGGAGGACAGCGAAGATCATCGCGCCCCTCGTCATTGGTATCCTGTCTGTGCCTGCCTGGATTCTATGGGAGCGACGAGCGCTTCATCCCATGGTTCCGTTCCACGTACGTAGCCGCCTCTTCTCTTCCCCATTATCGCGCTAACATATAACCCAGCTCCTCAAAGACCGCGCTGTCTGGGCTGGCCTCGGAATCGCCATCACCCTGAACTTCGCCTGGACCTGCCAAGGCGACTTCCTCTTCAGTATCCTGACCATTGGCTTCAACGAGTCCACCAAATCCGCGACCCGCATATCCTCACTCTACAGCTTCTGCTCTGTCCTTTCGGGACTCTTCGTCGGGTTTGTGATTCTGCGCGTGCGCCACCTCAAGCCCTTCATCCTCTTCGGGACTTGCTTGTTCATGGTCGCTTTCGGTATCCTGATCCACTACCGCGGTGGTACGGCACGACAAGCGCATTCAGGAATCATCGGGGGGCAGATCCTGCTGGGTATCGCCGGTGGTTTCTTCCCGTACCCCACACAAGCAGCGGTACAGGCGGCTACGAAGCATGAGCACGTTGCTGTTATCACCGGCCTTTATCTAGCCTCTTACAACATCGGCTCTGCGCTCGGAAATACGGTGAGCGGCGCTATCTGGACGCAAGTCGTGCCCGGTGAGATCAACAAGAGGATTGCGAATCAAACCGAAGCGGCACTCTGGTATGGCAGTCCGCTTGAGCAGATTGTGCTGTTTCCGCCAGGCACGCAGGAAAGGGACGCGGTCATAGATGTGTACCGCTATGTGCAGCGTTTGTTGTGCATTACGGGAATCTGCCTCTGCGTAGTGCTCATAGGGTTTGCTTGTTTATTGAGGAACCCAAGGTTGGGCGATCAGCAAAGTTTGCCTGATGCGGAGGGAGGTGGCGCGCCGGAGGTGCTTGAGGGGCAACAGAGTCGGACGAGGGGAGTGAGGTTTTGGAAGAAATGAGGTGGTGTGCCCACTGAGGTTGGTTTGATTGGCATTGGGATTCCGCGAGAGTGAGAGCGGGACAGTGAGGTTGACAATTCGTGCAACTTGTGTATGTGGGCCAAGCTTGCGGTCAATCATGCGGCGAGCTCATAGCGGTGAGTTTTTGAGTTACTTTTCACCTCCACCTGGTGAAAGGTGAATGTGGGCGAAGTTTTTTTTAGTTTTTTTTTGGGAGTTGCTACTTTCTCACTCAACATTAGATCGTCCGGACCAACCTCGTTGGCTTCCCGTCTATATAACTTGCCCCTTCCCGTTCCTACTAGCCTGCACATCCCCGCACACACTCTCCACCACTGCCATTTCACGATAACTGCTCCCACAATGACCGGTCAACCTGCTGGACGCCAGTCCTCGTAAGTTTTGTACATAGCGACTAATCCTTGTTACTGATTTGTTCTCAGGCTCTTCGACAACCCACTCCTCTCCGATGTAAAAATCCGTCAGATCTATAGAGGCAAGACAAAGGAGTATTACGCTCACAAGGCGGTCCTGGCTACTCATTCGGATTGGTTCATGAAGGTCCTTAACAGCTCCTTTAAGGTATGTTTCAACGCCATCATACCTGTACCCCATCAGCTGATCAGAATCTGTCGAAGGAGGCTTCCAACTCTGTCATCGAGATCCACGACGATGACCCCGTGCAATTCGAAGCCATGCTCAAGTATATCTACACGATGAAGTTCGAGCTTCCTCCCGTTCTGGGCCCGGAGACGATCAAGCCGCAATTCCACCTGCCCATCGGGGTGTAGGCCCTAGCCGATAAGTATGGCATCGAGGAACTGAAGATCTGCGCCGCGGCGACGTTTCCCGTCGATCTTAATCATCGGCAAAAAGACGCCGACGTCGAGGGGATGGTGGAAGCGTACTATTCTCAATGCATCGAGAGCGACAGCAAGATGGGCCAGCAAGTGGTGCTCAGAATCTTCGACCGCCAAAATGGCTTCATCCGCACGGCTACATTCGATACCTTGGTCAAGAAATATCCCAACTTCGGGGCTAACGTTCTTCTTGCCGCTAGGCGTAATCGCAGCCATTTTCGATGGCTCAGTTAATGCACGGGCGTGGAGTATGGCTGGGAGAATTGCAATGAGCTTTCGGAATCATGCGCGGATATGATTGATTTCCCTGGGTCCTTACATAGAGTGAGAGGACGGAAGCATCTCTCAAGCCTAGTAGAGGGCATGGTAATTTCATAGTTCGGAGTCTCATGCTTATATATATGTGCAAACTATTTGTTCTGGAATTTCGTGTAATCTGAAGTTCCGCGCCAAAACACGCTAATTTAGCGCGAGTTCACGTTCGGAACACAACCCCGCACACCTCATGTCCTCGGCTTCGTATTCTCTAGCTTGACGATAGCATTTGCTATCCTTATTTTTCTCTGCAAATGATCGGTAGAAGCGTTTGAGCGCTCCAGGTAGTTTGCCTTCCGGCCCGCGCATCTCCTTCCGAAGCTTTGGTGACAGTCAGCTTCCCCTTGCCACTCCTACCCAAAGCCTTGTACGAGTATAGGCAGAAAATGGGCACAACTCAAGAGAATTTTGGGACAAAGTAGGCAGAGTGAGACCCACCTACCGTACCACATCACTAATCTGTTCTAGCCTGTTTAATGACGAGTTTCTTGCCGACATAACTATCCGGCAAATATGTGATGGACAGACTAAAGACTATCATGGTCATAAAGCCATTCTTTGCACCCAATCAACCTGGTTCCTGAATGCGTTTAGCGGGAAGTTCAAGGTAAAACTCGCCCTGCCGGAATGGGACGCGCTATCGAAGCACAAGCTTACATTATATTCGTACAGGAAGCAGAATCAAACACTATCGAAGTGCACGACGACGATCCGGATCATTTCGAAATCATGCTCAAGTACATATACACTAAGGAACTGCCCTCCAGACAGTCACTGCAAACCACTGCCGCAGGGGCCTTTTCCAAGATGCCAAATGCGATATGGGTTTACGTCGGCCTCTCTGTATTAGCCGACAAGTACAGCGTGCGCGGACTTCGAGCGAGGGCATTAGAACTCTTCAACAGTACTACCATCGACCCTCAAGTTTGTCAAGATGACTGGCGCGATATACTGACAACTTATTATTCTCAGTGCAGTCAGGTCGGCTCACTCATGGGAACTGCAATCATAACCAAGCTGTTCTCCAATTCTAGGGATTATCCCGGTGGCGAAGCTCGAGCTTTCTTCACGTCGAAACGATTGGAAGATCTAGTCAAAGAATATCACAATCTTGGCGCAGACCTGTACTTCAGGTGCCGGTATTCGATAAAATGGTAAACGTGGGATGTCGACGGTACTGGAAGGCCCACCATATGGGTACAAAGATATGGAGGGTCTCGCATGCATTGGTAGAATATGCGATAGGTTTTACCGGCGGCTTTGCTACATCAAACATACACCACCGCTTTCATATGTACTTTGATAGGCTACTTTCCTTGACGTAGATTTCTGCTCAAAAGCGGTGCGAATTGCTCACATTCGCCTTCATGTCTGACTCGGTTTCGCACATACAATGCGCCTCTCTCACTTGCTTCTTCATATCCCTTTTGCTTCTCCATTTTTATGCTATCCGACCTTTGTTTAGACCAAGATTGCAATTTTTGTTACAGCGGCCGTGACAGAATTCTCTCACTGCAACAGTCGCCCTCTGACCAGCAACGGAGACCTCTCGCTCGTGCTATATAACGGCGATCAGCCCACTTTGACCCCCCGCACCACCCCCCACCTCACGCCCATTTACAACCCCTCGGATCGAGCGTATATCATGGGGGCCATTCAATCTAGGCATTGTTTAGAGTATGTTATTGCACCCTCCATGCCTTCTCAGGAGATTTACGTTCGCCCAGCTTGTTCAACAACGACTTCCTCTCCGACATCACTATCCGCCAGGTCTGCAAAGGGAAGACGAAGGAGTATCGTGGTCACAAAGCTATATTATGCGCTCAGTAGGACTGGTTTATGACGGCTTTCAGTGGCAGATTCAGGGTAAGAGTCCTGGGACTCAAATACACTATGAAGCTCATACATCCACAGGAGGCCACAACCGGCATCATCGAGGTCCATAATGACGATCCAGCTCATTTCGAGGCCATGATCAAGTTTATGTATGGCGCGGATCTACCCAAACCTCTTGGTCCTTATGCATCCGATACGGACAAATTAAAGGAAACTATGCTCTACATCGGCTTATATGTGCTGGCGGATAAGTACGGCGTGCAGGGTCTTGGTGAACATGCGGTTAAGTTATTCGAAGCAACGAACCTTCAATTTCATGCTAATCACGAGCTCCGGAGGATAGTAGAAGCCTTCTATTCGCAAAATGTCCAAGCTGGCTCTCTGATGGGTCTGGCAATCGCCAAGAAGCTTCACGGAGCCAATAAGGGGGATTGGAGTACTTGCTTCTTCCAAGGAGCGGACTGCGACGGACTGGTCAGGAAATACCACAACTGTGGCGTTGACTTGTTCTTTCAAGCCCGCCTGGCCGATGGAAAACTCTGGTGAGCGAACCCATCGCCATAGGAAAGTGATGGGTTTGCTTGAAGTCATAGTACGGAGGATGGCTGGGGGGATTCGAAGACTTTCTATGAGGACTTCTCACAGTAAATGACTTTATTTTTCGAATTTCAGGAATAGCGGGCGTGTATGGCATCTCATCGTGCGTGGTCATCGGATTCTTCAGCAGCTCTACCTATCCTTTATTGGCTGACCAGCCAGGCAGACATTTCCTGCCAGATTCGGTACTATTTTCACAACTTCTACAGCACTTTTCCCTTTCCAGTCGCTTACAGTCTCGATCACAATTCATTTTATCTCTCTACAACGTGTCCTTTCCCCAAGTATCACGCTCAAGGCATGCCAATCTCTATCACTTCTCTGAAAGGAAAGACACGGGTCCTTCGAGCAACAGGTGAGATAGATCAACAGGCAGCCAGGTGGGTCCACATCAACGGCAAGAGCAGCCAATTACCTGCATCACATTCGTCAGACGCTATATCAGGAAGCCGTCCCTTCTTCGATCTGCCTTTCCTCGACAACTTTCCACCAATAAAAAATGGCGACAGTATCTGATAGGTATGTTTCTTGGTATTCTTTTGTTTGTCAGTTAGCTCAACAGTCGCAGCCTATTCAACAAGCCTAAGCTTTCGGACATCATCATTCGGCAAATCTACAACGGGAAGATGCAGCAATACTATGGACACAAGGCTATCCTCTGTAGCAACTCGACGTGGTTCATGAACGCTTTCGAAAGCGACGCGAAGGTATGCCACATCGGGACATCCAAACCGTGAATCGCGGCTAATACAGACCTAGCAAGAAGATCCCGGCTTCCTCGATATCCAGGGCGATGATCCACTATACTTTCGAGCAATGCTCCAGTACCTCTACAGCACGGAATTTGTCAAGCCTACCGCTGACCGACCTTCGCCATCCATTCATGGACCCAAGTTCCACTTCTCATCGGACATTCTGTTCCCTCTGGGCATGTACGAGATTGGCGGCAAGTACGGTGTGCGCGGTCTGCAGGGCAAAGCCATCAAGATGTTTAGCGATTCAAACCCACGCCCCTCATACACTGTTCCTGCTCGAGACTGGGCTACATTAGTCGACACCTACTACTCAAAGTGCACGGATGTCTGCACGCCGATGGGTCTTGCTATCGCAAAGAAGCTACTTTTGCATGGGTCAGCCTTCCTGGAGGTCGACCGGGAACATTGCGCCAGGTTGCTGAAGAAGCACCAGAACTTCGCTGTCGATGTGATTCTTGAATGCCGACATTCGGGTGGCAAACTCTTCTAAGCGGCGCATGTAGGCTGAGCTAATGGAACATTGCGCGAGTTTGGGTCACCGTCAATTGATGCACGGTTCCTGGGCTGTCACACGAACACTGCGGCTCTTAATTGATTGATTGGATTTCTGCACAAAAGCGATATGCATGGGGCAAAAATGTGTTCTTTTACCTCTTGCTCACACCATCTATTACCTTGACTTTCACCTGTGCGATCACGGCCGGGTTCTCTCAGGCCTACTTCTTACCTATCGGTACCTTCACTTGCCTCATTCTACTATCTACACTTCCAAAAACTCCCCACTATATATAGTTGGAATCTCATCTATTTCAAACTCAAAAGTAGATGACTCATCTCCTTCGACTATGTCCACGATCGTTGACCCGAAGTACTCATTGAAACCACCCGCGGAAACCCCAGAACGGCGGTCAGAATGACAGGATTCTCGGAGTAAGTAAGAATATCCTTCGAAGCTTTGCAATTTCCCTCTAACATATCCAGTATGTTCAACAACCCATTACTGTCGGATATCAAAATCAAGCAATCTCAAAACGACTCGGTCGTCGCGGAGTATCATGCCCACAAGGCCATCTTGTGCAGGGAGTCCACCTTCTTCAAGAAAGCTTTCATGGGGAACTTCAAGGTCAGTAATTCCCCGCGTACGCACGTGATACAGAAACTGAAGATGAACAGGAAGCAACGGCTGGTACTATGGAAGTTCACGACGATGATCCCAAACACTTCGAGTTCCTTCTCAGGTTCCTCTACACAGAACTATATGACTCTGCGATTACCAACTTCGCCGGTGACGATCAAATCAAGCGAGCGACTGCACCGATGGGCATCTATATTGTTGCCGACAAGAACGGAGTGGATCGCCTGAAGTCTCAAATCGTCGAAGACATTCGCTGCATCCTAACCGTAGATGTATCCAGCGACGATATAGTCCTTCGGGAGGCCATTCGGGCAAACTATACGGATTGTAGTCGAGTCAAGAGTGACATGGGAACCGCTTTGATTCAGATCATCTTGGAGAAAAGGAAACGGTTCACAACAAGCTCATTCTTCCCCGATCTGATGGTACAATTCCCAACATACGGCGCCGACATAGCCTCGGAGCATTGGCGGCAAGGTTTCTTCAATGACCGCAGTATTGCCTGATCGTGTGGCAGCTCTTATGCTGCCATCGTCGAAGCTATGTCTCAGACGATTGCCTGTGATATCAAGTGCAGGAACTGCTGCGACTTTCTGGAATGAATTTTAAGCGAGAAACTCGCCAGACATCTACTTTGAGATCATGGACGCTTTCAGGACGGGGGCATCCACGTCAATCAATGGAAAATGAGGCAGTACAGGATATGGCAATGCATTAGTAACTCTCCTTTTACATGGGAAACTCGTATGATGGAACTCAAGGTCTGTGTACTTTGGTTGGCTAAGGTGGACACTACGAACCTTCCAAAGTGAAAAGAGATAGGACAACAAACCATTAGAAGGGTGAGAATACAGGTACTACAGCATAAAAGCCCCTAAAATAGAGGAGACTGCTCTAGGTATCCTACCTCCTACATTAATTAAATATTTCCCGCTCCCTTTTTCGTCTCACTTTCACTTTCACCTTGCACTTGCCCTGAGTGAATGAAGTCGTGAGTGCGCCCTCCATAAATACTTAGGCAGAGCCCGTCCATTTTGAATAATCGCACTTTCTCCCACTCTACCTGCTGCTTAACTTCCATCTCCACTTCCGCATCCTCGCCCGCCGTACTTTCTATCATGGCGACCGCAAAAGCCTCGTAAGTTCTCGAGTCATGATCGCAGGCAAGCTTATGTGTACTCTCGATTCCTGACTTCGTCTAGGCTGTTCAACAGCCCCATCCTTTCGGACGTCAAGATCAAACAGACACTCAACGGCAAAACACGCGAGTACCATGCTCACAAAGCTACGCTCTGCGGCCAATCGGGTTATTTCATGCGTGCCTTCACGGGTAACTTCAAGGTTAGTATGGCTCGATCTGCGCTGTTTGCCGATCCATGCACATGTACTCACTACACGGACAGGAAGCCAACTCCAGCGAGATGGAGCTGCATGAAGACGATCCGGATGCCTTCGAGCTCGCGCTGAGGTTCATATATACCAACTGCTACGACGAAGACGCTGTCGCCAAGCTCGCAGGATGCGACCCCGTGAAGAGACTAGTTATTCCAATCAATCTCATGGTCATTGCCGACAAGTACGATGTTACGCGCCTCAACGAACCTGCTAGCTTGGACTTCGAGACTAGTTTCATGGACATGAGCCCATCAGCTCGAACTATCAGGGATGCCGTCAAGGTTCATTACTCTGCCGGCGCTCAACCAGATCATGCAATCGGCAGAATGATCGTTTCAACCCTTTTCAACAAGTACCAATCCTTTAGGAATGTCCCCGGTTCCAAGGAATTGGTACTTGCATATCCGGTCCTGGGCTCAGATGTGGTTCTGTTCTATCTTGGGGATAAATTTCTCGAGGGAAAATGCAGGAGCTGCAAGTCCAATTTCATGATCAACATGGTTGGGAAAGAGCTTGGGATCGGCCCAGTGACCTGTCCTCATTGCGGTACAAAGGTTGCTTTCGGTCGGAAGTAGTCATCACAGCCGTTGAAGTTTAAGTTTCCAATCAATGATGGAAGAGCGGTGCAACGGGAACAAAAAGCTGAAGTATGGGATGCTGAAGTCATTGAGCTCGTGCGGATAAGGGGCTCTGACCTACCTACTTTGAATGGATAACATTTCGGTCGCGTGCGACATTGTGCCTGTTCAAGTTTCACAACAGCTATGCACAGCTCTAGTGGAGGGTGAGCAGCAAGCCTTCCGCAAGGGCAAGTTTGATGATGGTCCCACTAACCCCCATCCGCGCTAGCGTTTTGAATGCCAAACGTCCGTCCTATTGCGACCGCCCGAAAGCAACGAAGACGCGTCAAACATCATCTCTTCTTTCCCCTCATCCTCGCATATACATATCCGCGCCCATTCCAAGTAATTCATGGCGTCAGGTGCGTCAGACGCGTGGTTGACCGAGACCCAGAGAGCCTCATACCAGGTTCTCAAGTGGCTCGGAGGCGGCGGGTTCGGGCAAGTATACAAGGTTCGACGAAACAATGAGGTCCGTCATTATAATGCCACTTACATACGCTTTTAATGTCTTGTAGATCGTTGCTTGCAAGCAGATCGAGTATGACCAGGCTCGGGCAGCTTTGGACGAATACGAGCACATGACCCACCTCCAGGGCGGCCCACACATCGCAGCCCTGCATCATGGTCTTGAATTCAACAATGTTACGAGAACTTTGTCTTTCTTCATGGACTATTACAAGGGGAAGGATCTTGAGAGACAGGTACAGGTGCTCCGCGGCGCGAGGTAAGCCCGACTCTATATGTGCCCATATCCCCCCTCATCGCCTAGCAACAGAGTTCAGGCAACCAGATCCTGGAATGCGCTATACTTGCTCGATGACGCCTCGACTAAAATTAGTAGCGAAAACTTTACCGAACGCCAAATCCTTGAGCTTGGAATACAAATCGCCGAGGCTCTGCACTACTGTCACGCCCGGAACGTCCTGCATCAGGATATGAAGCCAATGAACAGTGAGCCATAGACCAAGGAATTTCCAGTAAATTATTCAATCTGACATGCATTGTAGTACTATTGAAAGAGCCATGGAATCCCATGCTCCAGGCAGAAACACCAGAAATTTTCGTCGCAGATTTTGGTATCGCCAGCCATGTTCAAACCATTGGTACAAGACTCACGACTCATCGCGGAACTCCTGGTTATCAAGCACCAGTAGGCCATAGATACTTTTTGGCTGGACAAAATCTAATGACTGAGCAGGAAATTCGAGGATCTGGCCCAGCTGCGTTCTCTAGCAAGTCTGACGTGTATGCATTTGGCTGCATACTGTATCGCCTGATTAGTCTTCAAGACCCGATTGAGACAGACGATATCAAACCGCTCGACATATCGCGACAGTACTCCACCGATCTCCTAGGCCTCGTAAGCTTGATGCTTAGTTCAGATGGCAATGTGCGTCCGAGCGCCTTGGACATCATGATGCATATCGCCAAACTTCTCAACCTGGAACATCCGCCTATTGGCACAGAAGCACAGCCCATTATCCTAGAAGGAATGGATCCTGGGCCTAGCACACCGAAATGCCGCGCTTGTGGGACCACTTTCGTATCAAGGAAGAGCCTGAATAAGCATCTGAAGAGAACTGGACACCGCTTGCCGCAGCTTAGCATGGCTATGGGGACCGATGAGAATATCAAGACAGACGATCAATCAGGAATCGACTGGGCGGATGATGAGCCAGAATTTACTTTCAAGGGTGCTGCGAACGAGCGCGACAAGAGCAATACTGAGGACGAAGTAACCCACTCGGATTGCGTTGTCTGCCGGCGGAACTTCAACTCCAAGAGGGCCTTCTTCGGACACCTGTTTGGCGGTCGGCACTACCGTGGACCCGACTATGTTTTCAAGCGGCGTGCTGAGAATGATCTGAACATCGACGCTACGAAGCGTCCGAGGCCGTAGATTACATCTCTACTGTGTGTTTCGGTCTCGATTGCTTTGGTCCCCTCACATGAATTGGTATTATCGACAAGATGTGCGCGAAGTGTTGTGAAGTACACGCGATACCTCTGGCCATACCCTTCCTTGCTTGCCGGATAATCGGCTAGGCCATAGCTCACGAGGAAACCATTCGCCATTTCGAGCATAGTCGGGAGCAACGTTAATTTGGAAATCGCCGCCTCCGGCTTGAACACACGAAGCTACTGCCAGAACGATAGGCTCTTTTCCCAAATCGCAACACAAAGAGGTACAATTATTCTATAGCCAGCTCTCCCCTACACCGCAAGGCTGCAACGCACTGCACGATATCGGATCATGGTGGGTCTGCACCGCGTATATTTCTTGGCACATTTTCAGCCTCGTCCCCACGCAGCGACGCTGCGCCAGCGAATCGGTTGCGATAGCGGCTCTACTGGCGTGAACCCGTACCTGCTCTCAGCCAGCCAGCGCCTTCAACCGGGTATTCTCAACGGTCCCGTATCCCAATTTGGATCTCGGAACGCATATTGCTGCAAGGAACTAGCTTTTTGGAGTGAAAGGGCAGTCACGTGCTTCGTGTTCCCTCCCAGCTGAGAAGCTTGCGAACACGATCCAACAGCAACACCAAGCCCAGCTCGGCCGAGTACTGTCAGCAATGTTGCCCGTCATGATGTACAGGACACCGAAGAGCTGCGTCCGTGGCGAAAATGCTACATTGGAAGGATGAAGTATCTCCGTGGAGCGATACTGATGGTAGACGAGAAGACGACCTTCAGAGACACAGACGTATAAAAGCCCAGCTCTTGCGCTCTCAGAAAGCATCACCACAGAAAGCTCAACTCCTTCAGCAACGACAGTCCCTCGACCTTCCAAGGCTCACCAGACAACCCGAAACTTCCTCCAAAATGTCCAAGTACGCCCTTGCCGTCCTTCCTCTCCTCTCCCTGCCCGTCCTCTCGACTCCAGTCGCAGCTCCGATCGCAGCTCCCGGGCCTGCCATCGAGGCCAGGGGACGCTACAGCGAAGCCGCTTCCATCGCCGTCTGGAACGGCCAATGCTACAACTCCGACAAGAACGACCAACTCATACCTGATGGAGTTTGCTATTTCCTGCCCGGCGACGGCTTCACTACTTGGTGGCTCAACTCCGGGTGCTATGGTGAGTCTAACGCATATTGGGGAGGCGCATGATTGGATCGTAGGCTAATGCGGCGTGCAGTGCACCTCTTCCAGTCCAGGTACTGCCAAGGCGAATACACCGAAGTCGGTACCGGCAATCTCCAGCAGTGCTATGATGCGAAGCAATTGTACTCGTACCAGGTTTTCTGCTAAATCAGGCGCTTTACGATTGCGCTAGGGGGATCGTAGTGGTGGAAGTTGAGACGCGGGTTGTACATATGCTTGATTCATTCATTTGGAGGAATGGAGTTGGACCTGTAGATATGCTTTAGTCGCTCATTAAACCATTGCGCAACGCGATTAGTCTATACTCGATACTTATACATACTTTAGAACAAGCCCAGTCGCTCTAAATAGATTGCCCCTCTTCACGCCTCCTATCATGCTTCTCCCAATACTCCACCACGTCACCCAACTCCCTCAGACTCTCCCGCGCACTCCTCACAAGCCCCCAGCTCTTGCCCGCCGCCATACCTTCGTCCATTTCGCCCCTCTTCGATCTATCTCTTCTATTCCTTTTCCTCATAGCTGCCTCCTCTGCCACATCCCCGTTCTCTCCCGCTGTCTCCCTTCTGTTATCCTTCTTCTCTTCGTTCTGGCTCTCTACTGACCTCTTACCCCATCCCGTGGAATAATCATTGTCGGTGTCCCTATAATCCTCGAGCTTCCACTTCGTAAATACTGGCGGATTCACTGTCCAGCCCTTCAGTTGGCCGGATTGCGAGTGGCGAATAAACTCAACGTCTACCGGCTCGCTCATACTGCTGAAGCCTCCGATTTGATACAGTGCGCGCCGGGCCCCCAGGTTACTGAGGGCGTAGCCCTGTAAACATAGAGGGTGCCAGGTGGGCGCTATGACGCGGGCTTGGGAATCGGTGGTTGATAGGTTGTAGACATCGGTGAGTTCGTGGGAGTAGCTGGGGTGGAGTGTAGAGAGAGGTGGAGAGTACGGGTCGTTGTAGATATGATACCGCGGATCGTTGTCGTGAGGGTTGTTGTTGCATTGGCCGAGGAACATATCGTGCCAGTTGCAGCCTATGGGGTTGTGAGTCGACTATGCTGATACAAACCTCCACCTTCACTCCGCCGGGTGCACGGTCGCGATGAAGGTTCCCGGGAAGGGCTAGGGAGTAGGATGGGCAACATACCATATGCACATTCTTCATCATTCCTTCCTCCTTCTCCTTCATTCATACTGTTGTTATATCTCAACTCCCAATTCAATCGGCCCATAATGCTCTTGATGTCTAGATCCCAGTCTACATCGTCTTCCAAAATCAGCGCGCTACCAAGGTTCTTATCAATGATATGCCGCCATGCATTTGCATGCGCTCTCCAGATGCCGACGGCTGGCTTCTCCTTCTGCGAGTCCGGATAAGCGGGAGAAAACGGACGGGCTTTAGGGTGAACATCAGCAGTCGGCACGCCGGGGATTAGTGTAAGTTCGAGGCCAGTCTGTGCTGCAATGAGAGACATAGCGTCCTGTCGGTCGGTGCGGTGGGCCATGCTGATATAAATGATAGCGCCGAAGTCGAGTGTTGAATTTGCAGGCTGCGGAGGCCATGAAGGTGTCCTGGTGGTGGAGGAACTCGCATGGAAAGTTGAGGGGAGATATGAAGGGGTTGAGGATATTGATACATGTCTGGAGGATGGTTAGTATTCTTGCTGGAGACGGCAGGTTTGGGACAACGTACAGGATGGAAAAGATAACGAAGACTGCTAGTGCCCCCAAGCATACAGTCTTCATGTTCAATGCTGAATTGAGACCTGACAAGTTATTGAGCGACATCTTGCGATCGCGACCGAGTGAGTAACCCATGAGTGGAGATAGGAATGAAAACAAGCCTTGTAGAGGACGGAAAACGGCAGGCGATGGTAAGGGATATCACGCTTAGATATGGTGTTGAAAACGTCGCCCCCCGATTCCAAAAATGTAGTCTACGCCTCGCTCCAAAAATGTAGTCGAAAACAGCCATCTGAGGTCAGCCCGGCCGAAAGCGGCAGTAGCGGCGGCGGCTAACCGAATGTGGGGGGGCTGGCCCCAATCGCCGTCCGAGATACTTCCCGAGCGATGTACTTAAGCGATGGTTCACCCATCCTCATCCTTGGCGTCTTTCGGATCCTACGTAGAGTTGCTATGATTGTTGCCGCCCGGAGGATTCTAGTCTGGGGGCTATCGACGGCCGGATAGGAGAAGATCTGGGACCACATCAGCGCATCGTGAACTTCAGCTAAGGGTGTTGCCACTAAGCTCATCGAGCAATCAGCCGACCGAGACTTGGTAACACCACCACACTATTATTGAGTCTCACTGCCTCCTACCTTCTAACCTCCGCAATCGCATGCTTCCTTTGTCCTTCGATCTAGTTGGTTATGTCGGCATAGCAAGAAGGACTAGTAGCGTGACTTATTACGAAGATTCATCGCACAACTAGAAGCTGGACAAGTGAGGTTGCACGGTTCGGTCGTTATCGATAGACGGTGTATTTAGTATGTAGCAGTAAGCCTCCTCACGAGATATTCTCCGCTCCTGACGCCCTCGTACTTCTTCCCCGTCTGCTCATATGTCCCTGGTATAGCGTCTATCATGCGCTCGAAGTTGGGGTTGCAGAAGTAAGCCACAGAATATCGGGGCGGATATGTATCTGACCCATCGTCCTCCTGTTTCGGTGGTGGCTCGACTACACGGTGTTTCGTGGATTTAATAGTATCGTTTGACCATCGCGCAAGGAGGTCACCTGCGTTTATGACAATGGTATCTGGAATGGGAGTCGCGTCGACGAATGTGCCCTTGGGAGAGCGCACCTGAAGACCGCCGCGCGAGTCTTGGAAGAGGAGGGTGACGGAGCCTGTAGGCATGTCAGCATAGGTAAGCGCTCGCACATACCGCACGCGAACCTACCGTAATCACTGTGCTCCCCTGCCCTGACTTGCAGCTGCCCATCACTCCTCTTGAACACCGATTTCGGCACGCCGGGGTAGTGCAGCAGCCGCAGCGTGTTGTCGCCTCCATCTGTAAACCCATCGAACCAGCTGCCATCAATCCCCATGCCCAGCGCAATCGCTCGCATGAGCTCCATGTGCAGGTTTTTACACGTATCATGGAAGTCCAGCATTGTCTCCTTGAACACCTTTGCCTCGTCGTCACCTTCAACTGGTGGCCACATGTTCGGCATGCCTTCCTCTCCCTCCTTGCCAATCTCCAGAGACTCTTTCAGGTCCGGAACCTCAGCTCTCAATGCGCCAACATCGCCGGCCTCTTCCAGATCCGTCACTTTCTCGCGCCCAGGCGCGCTGTATCCACGGTTCGCTTCGGGAGAATACCACGATAACGCGTCTTTCTGCGATTGTGGACGCGCGAAGAACTTTGCAGAGTGCGAGAAGACATTAGACACGGTTTCGCGGGGTATGCCGTGGTTCTTGAGGTAGATGAAGCCAGCGTTCTGGAAGCCATTGAGGATGGCTTCGGCGGTCGACTTCTTCTGCGCGTCGTCGCCGGAGAGGAAGGGCGCGAAGTCAATGAGCTGGAAAGATCAGACAAAGCTATATAAAGTCGCTGTACACACTTACTGGGATGACCAAATCGTCTTTGGCGACTGCCTTGTCTACGGTTATGCCTGCCATGGTGAGTGGT
The DNA here is from genome assembly GCA_019022785.1 of Pseudomonodictys pantanalensis. Lineage (NCBI taxonomy): Eukaryota > Fungi > Ascomycota > Dothideomycetes > Pleosporales > Parabambusicolaceae > Pseudomonodictys > Pseudomonodictys pantanalensis. Next base: position 20,485 of record JAFHBV010000103.1, read on the forward strand.
AAATTGAACCCGGTTTCCCCTAAGCCGATTCGACCTTCGGAGGGTGGGAATTGTCCGACTGTCTCTCTCCAAGTATATATAGACGAGTGAAGAGTCTACTTTGGAGCAGCCTCAGGTGAGAAAGACGCTGCCCAGCGGCGACCTCCGTAGAGGTGTGGACGTCAAAGTCTAGCGGGGGCTGGAAGGCGTGAAAGTGGGGTGGCCGAATGCGGAAGGTACACACGAGGCGTGATAACGATAAGAATTGAGCCCAGCCTGCGAAAAATTCCAACGGCAACAGCATCTGCTACCTTCAACAGTACTCTGGTAGCACACGAATGCTTCGTGGACGGCGAAAAAGCCGATTACATTTTTCTTCCATAACCTCATACCAGCATCCAATTTCGACTCCATCGGCCCCGGTCCGTGGAGGCCAGCAGCAAGCAACACTTTGCTCATAAATCCCAATCACATCACAAGTTCCGCACTTCTCGTGAAGGCCGCATCCTGCGCAGACCGGATGGACGTCTGTGGTGTTCCACGAATATCCGCAGTAGCACTGCAAGAAGATTAATTCATGATTTTGTATGATTCCCACCATGGAAACTCACGCATATCCATTCGTGAAGTGGTAGAGACATGGCTTGCCGTCGGGATCTCACAAGATGATGTATGGGTGACCGTACAAGCGAGAGCGGGCTTTTAGAAATGAGTTCGAAGGTCTCCTAGCTCCCAAGGGTTGCTGGAATGAATTAGGATCTACGTCGCAAGCGGATGCGCAGCGCTCGCATATAAATACCTTAAGGTATTCAAGGAATGACTGGAGGCTTAGAGTGGCCTGCAGTAGATTGGATGTGCTGGCGTCCCCAGTCCTATCGATTGGTAGACTGATGGCACAAGGCTGAACGTCGGCCTCCCATCATGCAGCTGACCGGTCCGTGTCCCAACACAATTGTATAGATAGCTTGGCCTCCCAGCCTTTCAGGCGTAAGCAAAGTAGTTACGGAGACTCAACCCACACAAGCCGCCTTGGGACAAACGTCAAAATCAGAGCAGATGTCAGGGGTGGGAGAGGCTTTAGGAATCGTTGGGGCGGCGGGCTCCACATCACAGCTTCTTACCTACATTCTCAAAACGACCGAGGCAGTTGCCATCTTCTACCGCAGGACTCATGATGCGCCCAACGAGCTGGTACGAATTCGTGGCGAGTTAATCCAACTCCAATTTGGTTTAGAGTTTCTCCATCGAAGGCTTACAGCGACGCATGATGATGACCGGCTGCCACCAGCCTTGCGCATCTTGTTCATGTCTGTCCTCCGCAGCATAGAAGAGACTATTTCGAAGCTCCAGAGCATCTGTGCAAAGAGAGATGGCGCTTCTTTGCGAACACGGGACTGTATCAAATTCTCTTTAGTGGACCGCGACAGCCTACAAACTCTATTCACTCATCTGAGCGACTCGAAGATGACACTGATCTACCTGACAAGCCTGTTTAGCATGTAAGCTCCGAATCCTAACATAGTTGGTGAACAACTAGACTAATTATTCTCAGACAACTGAGCTTGACTACTAGCACAGAAATGTGTAAGATTGGTCCACAAGTCAAAGCATCGAGAGACATTCTCGATAAGATCGCCTCATCTGATGTCTCCTCCAGACCGGAAGCCTCAGGGTCTGGCGACGGTTCTCGTGTCTTCCGGTGTGCCCATAACTTTGCTCCTAGAACACCGGCCCATGATCGACTCCGTGCTTTTATTGGACCGCAATGGCTCCGATGGTTCGGCATATCTTATTCGGTATCCACCGTGACTATGGACGATCGATAGGACATGACATCGGTCCGACTTCATGTCAGGACACCCTCTTCATTGCTGTTCTGGCGCCCGTGGATGGTAAGGTCGTACACGTTCTGCATTCATCGATCCATCCAAGACCAGCACCTCGTACCCTCAAGTCTTCCGTTCCTGGCAGCGTGTAAAAGAGGAGATGCAGCTATGATCAAACAATATGTTGAGGAAAACAATTCCCTAGTGAATTGCCGGACCTCATGTTCAGGGCGAACTCCACTCCTGGTATGTTTCCTGCCTCACTTTTGAACCTCACCTGATGTATTCTCAAGTTAGCTATCGAGTCAACCAATTTTCGCGCTGTCGAAACCCTTCTACAGTTAGGAGCATCACCAAACGTTGGTGATGATGAGCAGATGTAAGCCATTCCCTTCATCCGATGCCTCCCTTAAGGTACTTGACTGAAACGTCTAAGTTTACCCGTGTTCGCCGCTCTTGGTGCCAGAGGTCGTATGAAAACCACAAACCCAAAGACCGCACTAGCGCAATTCCCTCCTCGCACAAATCAATGGCTTCCTATACTTAAGCTTCTCGTCTCCTACGGAGCCTCAGTTCACGAGGTAGTATTTGGCCAAACGGTGACAATGTTGAACTTCGCCGGACAGACCTACGAGCAGGACACTCTACTGCAATTCTTTCATATGCTTCGAGAAGAGTTTTATACCGAATTCGCCAGCACAGGCAATCAAGGTCTCTGCGCACTCTTGACAGCTATCCGAAGCGGGCCTGTAGCTTGCTCTGCGATCGATTTTCTTGCCTCTGTTGGTGTCAAAATTGAGAGAATTATGGATGATGGCCGGAATGCCCTGCATCTTGCCGCGGAGATGGGTGTGGATGCAAAACCCTTGATACACCTGCATGACAAATATGGCTTGTGCGACGTCAACAGGCAAGATCAATGGGGCTGGACAGCCTTGCACTATGCTGTGGAGTATGAGGCAAGACATCAGGAGGTCGATACGGGAAAGATCGCATTCTTGCTACGAAATGGCGCCAGTGGAAACATAATGGGAAGAAGGGAGTTTGTGGGAAGGTACCACTCGAGCAATCTGCTTCCTGCACCAGTCACACCTATACTGTATGCCAAGTTTTACGGACCGCGGATGCTGGAGCGTTTTATGGCGCATGAACCCCATTCAGACGACGAGGGCGAGGATGAAGTCTACTTTGATGCTGAAGAGTAATACATGGTGGAGGCTATATGAATGAGTGGCATATCAAGGCATACTAGATTTACTGGAGACGGGGTACGCTTGCCGCACTTTCGCTTCACTTGTTGTTTGCTCCCATAAAACTTCATCCTTACCGCATTCCTTCCAGTGGGAATATGGCATTAGTCCATAATCATCCAGCATAACACGTCTTGCTGGCCGAATGTTGCGATTTCCTGTAGGCTGTAGGCAGGCAGATCTCCCTATCGATGACAGCCGCAAATCTCAAGCACGAGTGACTCTCGAGTCTGATCAAAACGATATAGCGGTTGGAAAGTGGCCGAAGGTGCTGGGGACGAGCGATAAGGTCGATTGGGTACTCGTAAATAAGGCGGCTGGTGGGTTCGTTGATGCAGCACTCGTTAACACCACAGATGCGTATAAAAAAGACTGCGCTGTTTTCCACCACGTGATTCCACTGGCGACAAAGTGGTCGAACCTGATGTCGACGATCATCAAGTATTTCGCTGAGACTTCCGGAGTGGGTTTGCAAGTCGTGGAGTACACGAAGTGGCTGGCGGTTTTGAGTCTAGAGACAATGACGGAGAACGTAGAGATGTACCCTGGTTTGAAACTGCTGGAATTCGACGAGGGGCTAAGTGCTGGTGGTAAACGAGGTGGCCTTGGTACGACACAGACGCGGGGGAATAGTGTGACGATGCAGGAGCTAAAAGTGGTGAGCTACGATGATATGCTGATTTGGCTAAAGGGGTGGAAGTTCTAGACTATTTTGTATTGTATAGAAACTGGATGCCCTGTGTCAGGAGGTTATGCTAGGCCGATCTGAAGAGAATTGTCTTCCCTCCTACGCAAGCCTCCTGTGCCTCGGCCACTCTCTATGGTACTCCCAGAACCCTCTCGAGTCCAGCCTCCTCCCTAGTATGCTCCCCTCCCTCGGCAGTGCCCTAATGCCCTCCTCCACACACAACTCGCCGACCCACTTGGCAAATTGCAGCCTCTCTTCCCTCTGCTCTCTCTCTTCCTTTGTCTCCTCCTTACCAGCCATCACTTCCCAATCTCCCTCCGCCATCGCCGAGAAGCTCATAATGAGATCATACCAATCGTACGTCCTCAAGTCCGCAATAATCCACCTCTTACCCGGAGAAAACTTGCGATGGGTGAAGAGAATAGCACGTGCGACGTCTTCGCCGTGGATGAAGTGAACGCCCTTCCTCTTCCTCACATCCTCCTTATTCTTCGCTAGTCTCGGAATCCATGATCGCGGGTTACGGGATCCGCCGTAGAGACCGCAGAGATTGAGAACGCAGCCACCGACACAGTCCCGCAATTCGTCCTCGGCAATAGCGCGCTTATGTGACGTATCATAGGGTGATGAATCGTCGCTCCAGTTGTCGCATTGATTGAAGATTTCAGTACTTCCTAACTGGATCCACTGATTTTTGTCGCCGTGAACGGAGCGGTAGAGGCTGGTGAGGTGTTTTGATTGTCCTATGCCGACGAGTGGGAAGGTGATGAGCACAGTCGTAGCATTGGGCAATCTCGTATACGGTTCCTTGTCGGCTGAGTCGGGAGTAAACTTGAAGGGAATGGTGTTGTCGTGGCCTGTTGTTGTGGTTTCCGCGTGTGCGACGCCTTCCTTGTCCAGCAATGGGATGAGGAATTGAGATGTCCAACCCGCGCCGAGGATAAGGATGTCGACGGGTTTGGGCGATTGGCGGAGCATTGTGGTGCTTGAGCGGGGTGTGTTTCTGGTGGCAGGTTGGCGATACCTCTTTTGAAGCAAGCAGAGGTCGAGGTGCGAGAAACGCGTAGAAGTCGCAAGGCTATGGTTCAATCTTTGTGTCTTGGCGGACTCGTGCTTGTGCTCGCTGGCTCGGGTTCAATGGCCACGTCGTCGTTTTATATGGTTGAAAGTCATGACGCTATGTAGCGGATCTCACTGAACTTTCGATCAAATTAGCGTGCGGATCGGCTCGAACTGCCGGATAAAGGTCCCGCTTGCGAAGTACTATAATCGTTGTTCCTTGGGACCAAGACAGAGAGTCAAGATGTCCAATAGTTCGCTTTATGCGCAGTCGCTCAGACGAGACAGACGATAACGTAGAGATATGTATCCGACATTCCACACAGAGAAGTCTATATAAGGCAAATATCCGCCTCCAGTCGTCGATACCCAATAGTCCCATTTCCAACGCCGCCCTATGCAATTCGTGAGTTGTCAATGATCCGGACGATTATTGTGTCGCGCACTGCGGGCCGCCTTCTCCTTCATCGTCGTCGTCTTCCCACTCGCCAGCCGCCCGAGGATCGCCACTGCCAGCACCGAACTCATCCGCATCAGCGTCCCACTCGAACTCAACCTCGTCTACGTCGTCCGGCTTGGGGTCTTCCTTTTCTGGCGGTGGTAAAGCGTCGCGGACCTTCTTAAGGGCGGCGTCGTTCTTGAGCCACCCGTCTTCCGGGAACTCGACCTCGACAACCAGGTACAGGTCGCCCTTTGCATCGCTCCGCTTCATGGGCATACCCTCTCCGTGAACCTTCAACACCTGTCCGGGCCGCAAGACTTTGCCGTTCGGTTGCTGGACGTTGAGCTGGATACCGCGGCCATCTAGATGTGTGAGGACCACGCGGTTGAAGCCCGTCAGCGCTTCCACCAGACTGATCTTGAGGTCTGCCTTCAGGTCAGCACCTGCGCGCTCAAACACATCGTGGTCCCTCTCGTCGATCGTGAAGATGATGTCGCCAGGCTCTTGATCGGGTAGCTGGTCAGCCTCGCCAGCGAGGACTATGCGGTCGCCCTGTCGTGCGCCACGCGGGATGTAGAGTTCGAGAACGTTCTTCGATTCGACGACTTTCTTGCCTTTGCACTTCTTGCAGCGCTGCTTCTCGGGTATGATTTGGCCGGATCCGGAGCATGTGCTGCAGGGGACGGTTTCTTGGGTTACGAGGCCGGGGCCAACTTGTCGGAGGACTGCCTTCATACCTAGGTTTGTCAGTATGGAATCTTGCGAATGCTTTCTCCATATCGTGGAAAAGCATACCTCTCCCATTGCAAACGCCACAGTTGTGCGACTTTGCGCCCTGCTTGCCGCCTGTTCCCTTGCACGTCGGACACACCACGTTCTTGGTATTCGCGAACTTGGTCGTCTTGCCCTTGTACAGGTCCTCTAGTGTGACTTCGTACTCTTGCTCGACAGACCGGCCTTTCCGCGGCACGTTACGCCCACCAGGACCGCCCGGCATGCCGCCCATGCCTCCCATGCCAGGCATACCGCCGCCGAAGCCCATGCCGCCGAACATCTGCGCGAAGATATCGTCGATATCGGGTTCTCCGCCCATGCCTCCCCCTCGCTGGGGATCGAACGCGGACATGCCATGCGTATCGTAGAGGTGTCGCTTCTCGTCGTCATAGAGGATCTCGTACGCTTGCTTCGCGGCTTTGAAGCGGACCTCGGCTTCGACACGTTCTTCTTCGACGACTTTGTCGGGATGGTGTGATAGTGCTGCCTGCAGGAACAGTCAACGAGATTATCCAAGAGGCATACGAATAATTATATGCGTATGCAGGCGGGGCTGGCGGACCTTGTGGTAGGCTTTCTTAATCTCGGCCTTGGAGGAGCCTTTGGTGATGCCGAGGACCTCTATTTACGTTAGCTGAGACATTTCCGCAGCCCAGAATGTGGCTTTACCGTAAAGGTCGATCTCGTCAATGTCGTTCACTGCCTAGCATTAGAGTGATATCTCCGAAACGATTTGTCTGCTTACTGTTGAAGTTTGCGTGAGGTGCGAGACAGGAATACCAGACGCGTCGTTTTATAAAACAGGGAGTGGGTGGCTCAGTCTATGGCAGACCCCGAGAAAGGCTGCAGGAAAAGCTTGAGCAACTCGAGGCGGAGGCAATCGATATGCGTCCCGCCAATTCGGAACTGGAGCCGGAGAAACCCCACCCGAAGGCGGTGAGTGGTTCTGCCTAGAGATTTCCGACCGCGACAGCTAATGCAATCTTTGACATTTGATGGCAAGCATGTCGATTTCCTTGTTCCTGAAGCCTCAATGCCCGACGTATACCTGCAGATCATGTCTATTCCGCCTTTCTGTGGCCGCCAAGCGCGCCATCTCCTCGCCCGCAGCTAAAGCCAAAAAGCTAAAAACTGCCCTCCCCTCGATACCAGCACGTACACGCTTCGCGCCATCACCGACCGGGTACCTCCACCTCGGCTCTCTCCGAACCGCCCTCTTCAACTACCTCCTCGCGAAACGCACCGGCGGCCAATTCCTTCTTCGAATAGAAGATACCGACCAGAAGCGCACCATACCAGACGCCGAATCGCGCCTCTTTCAAGACCTCCGATGGGCAGGGCTACAATGGGATGAAGGTCCGGAAGTAGGGGGCCCTTATGGGCCTTACAAGCAATCCGAGCGAAGCTCTCTCTACGTAGAGCATGCACACCAACTGCTAGACAATGGACATGCATACCGCTGTTTTTGCTCTGCCGAAAGACTAAACAAGCTCGCGGAGCACCGACATAGACTAGGACTAGCAACAGACTACGATCGCACATGTGCCAACATACCTACCGCAGAATCCGAAGACCGAGCAGCTCGCGGCGAACCGAACGTCATACGCCTCAAAGTGCCCGACCAATACCCCGTCTACGAAGATCTCATATACGGCGTGTTCAAGCCGCTCAAGCGCCGCGGCCACGTCACCGAGTCCTCCTTCGAAGACCCTATTCTCCTCAAATCCGATGGTCTACCTACATATCATCTTGCGAACGTCGTAGATGACCACCACATGCAGATCACACACGTAATCCGGGGTTCAGAGTGGATGCCATCAACGCCCAAGCACATCGCCATGTACGCTGCCTTTGGCTGGACACCGCCACAATTTGCGCACGTAGGATTGCTCGTCGACGAGCAAGGCAACAAGCTCAGCAAGAGGAACTTCGACACGGACATAACGGCTTTCAAGGAGATGGAGATCTTCCCCGAGACGCTGACCAATTTCGCCGCATTACTAGGCTGGAGCCACCAAGAGAAGTCGGACGTCATGGATCTCAAGACTCTCATCGACAAATTCACAATGAAGTTCACAAAAGGAAACACTACGGTAACCTTTGGAAAACTACAATTCCTGCAGCGCAAACATGCGCTCCAGCGCGCCAGCGCCGGCGGCAAACCCCTCGAAGAAATGGTCAACGCGGTAGTAAATGTCCTGACTGATCCCGACATGCCGTACAAAGACTGGCAGAAAGTCGTTGGCGCGCCGTCGCCTGACGACTACGTCACACATCTTATTCAGGCGGATGCGGAGAATTATACGAACGCTAATGAGTTTGTGTATCGCAGTAGCTTCATGTTTACACCGCTGAGACATTCGAAAGAGGTTACGGATGCGGAGGGGATTCCAACTGCGGCGAAGGCGTTGAAGGATGTCCAGGAGTGGAGGAGGGAAAATCTCATGGCCAAAGTGCGCGAGATCATCGATGCGCGCCCCGAAGGCAGAGCGGGTGCTAAGGATGTGTATCACTACCTGCGCAAGGCGCTTACGGACCGAGAGGAGGGTATCCGGATATACGATGTCATGCTGATTCTGGGGAGGGATGAAAGCCTGGCTCGCCTAGGATGTCAGAATGTATGATCAGGTGTAGGACTCGGGAATGTACGATCTGCTTTGTAACACTACTCTACATGTGCATACGAGATACTATAGTGAGCGGAGAGTTGGCGTCAAATAATCTTCAACTCTCTTCGGTCTCAGGAGAAGGTGAATATGTGCTAGGGCAGTGAATTTAATCCCTACTATTTTAGGCAAAGGACGCTTCAAGCCTGTCTGACTCCCCTCATTCGTATCTGATACGTCACTTCTGTGCACTTCACCTGCATCTTTCACTTCCACTAAATCCCCCACTCCGCTTAGCATCACGTGCCCCCGCACCACGCTAAAACGCCCCCACGACGCGTCTCTCGCTCGACAACCTCATGGTTTAACCACACCTTGCACAGCCAAACCCACGCCGCCCTCCTGCAGACGCCCGCCCACACAGAAAAGAAGGCCAGCGCCCAGACAGAAATCATGGACACTCCGCAAACACCTCGCGTTCTCGCCCCGCACCTCCAAAACTTCGAGCACAAAATCGTGCGCATCCTGGGTAAAGTCGTACAATTGCGCGGTGAATCAGCGACGATTGATGCGGGTGGGAATATCGATGTGATCTTGAACAGGGTGAGCCGTGTTCTTTTCTTTTCATGCTTCTTCAAGTCGATTGTTATATACAGCTTTCTTTCAGGGTGCTAACGCTGTCGGATAGGACTCGCATTTAGCGCTCAACCACGCGGTTGAGATCATCGGCAAGGTGGACAATAATCTGCGCGTCAAGGTGCAAGCCGCGACGGATTTTGGGACGAACGTTGGTATGTGATCTAGTCCATTGACCCAGAGGGATATACGCGGTGGTGGGGGCTAATCAGATGCAGACTTCAATGCCGCAAATGCAGTCGTTGAAGCGACGCATCGACACAAGGAGATCTTTTACGATGGGGACTGAGTCATGAAATGGGAGCCAGGGTCTATGGGGCGCAGGTGTGACGAGCTGCTAGGAGATGGCTCCGTGTCCCTTGAACAGCGAGTCTGATGAAGCAGATTCACTGCTGTGGGCATACCCCGGGTCATAATGGACAGGCATAGAAGTCGACTGTATCATGAATTATGCTGCTCATAGTGTATGTATTTATGAACGAAAAATCCGCACCAGCGCCATATCCCCGCGAACCCACGTTCACAAATAGGTATCATCGCGAAATCCAGACCAACTCCTTCTGTACCCATCCATCTCTCGAATCGAAGTTCGCGAGTCATAAGTTTCTTCGCGAACGAATGCGTCCCGAGACCCAGCCCATCCTCTAAAGTTTACTCCTAACCCCCTCGAGCCGAAACTTAACATCCTTCAATCCCTTCCCAGCAGGCTTCCAGTCCTCAAACAATGCCAGCAACTCCTCCACCTCCTTCCCAAGCTCCCTCTTCACAAACTCTTCTTCCAGCAACCCTCTCATAGCCCATGGAAGGAAGAAGGGATTCTGTCCAGCACCGCCGCTGCTTCCACTGCCCTCGGTATTATACTCCCTCACTTTCAATTTATACACATCTCTCTCGTCGTACTTGGACCCCGGCACAGGGATGTTGATCCCAGCAAACGACGCCGAACTCGACGGACGATATTGACTTGGCTGGATAGGCAGGGACGTCGTTTCGAGCGCATGCCGCACAGCTAGCGTGTACACCCGTGGATCTTCGTAGACACGCGAGTGTCCTTCGCCGCCGTACAAGGAGCCAGCAAGCGCGGGTGACAATTCGCGGATGAGGCCATGGTCTGGGAGGCCGAGGTTCCGCAGCTTGAGCGTGAAGCCTACGAGGTGGGTGACGAAGTCTGGAGCGTGGATGCGGCCGTCGACGAAAACGGCGCGGTAAATGTAGGGGTGAGATAGGACGGAAAAAGTGGAGGACTAGTGAACTGGTCAGTGAGTTGTTAAGATGGGAGGGAAAAGAGCTCACCTCAAGCGATACGAGCTGGTCGTCGATACTACCGACATACGTTATGCGAACGCCGAAGCGGAGCACCTCGTCCAATCCCGCAAGGTACATCTGACTCACGAGGCTCTTCGGGTTTGAGAACTCGAAGAGCTCAGCAGCTGTTGGGCCGAAGTACTTCGTCTTGTACGCGAGGAACGGGCCCATATTGACACCGGCCATGGCGCATATGCCAATCCTCGTCGCGTTCACACATCCGAACTGAATTAGCTTGGCGACGAGCATGATGGCCACGGGAACGCCCTGCGAATGACAGGCGACGAGTATGAAGTCCGCGGCTTTGATGTGCTCAATCCAGTTGAGCAGTAACTTCCAGAGTGTCTTTACCCTGTCGGCAATGAAGCCTTCGCCCTCGAGCGCCACTTGCTCAATTTCTGGCGTGTAGCCCTTGTCTTCACACCAGTCCTTGATCGCGGCGGCTGCAGCGTTGGCGAACCGTATTGAAGTTCCTTTCGGTTGGCCAATGACCTTTTGAAAGATCGGAGCGGGAAAGAAGCCGTGTACACCTATTGCCACGGCTTTCTTCATGCGAGGAGGAGCGGGGTTGATGTGCAAGTGAGGCATTGCAGATTCATTACCCAGGAAGTACTTGCGTATTTGCTGCCAGAACGATGGCTGCTGTACTGCGCTGTAGGTCGAGGTGAACTCTGGCAAGATCAAGTTTGGTGGCTCATCTGTAACTTTCGGTGCCTGCTTTGGCACAGGCTGGGCCACGGAAGCAGTGTCAGGACGGGTTGGTGATGGCTCCGGGCTGGTTCTTGAGGGAGTTGCGGTTTTGCTTGAGCTTCCGGTGTCTGTTTGGACGTCTTTGGAGGCAGCTGTAGCTTTCGAGCGACCACGTAAAGACCGGAAAGACCGCTTTGACACCGCCTCCTCGACTGACTTTTGTTGTTCCTGCTCCTTTGGAGTATCGTTAGGCGAGGCCTGAGTGTTACCCTGTTCTTGCTCGTTGAATTGAGCTGGTTCTGGGCGGGATTGTGAAGGCGTGTTGGACACAGCAACCTCCCCGACATGCTTTTGCGCTGCCCCCTCGGGGCCTTCGGTCCCATCGGCTTCTTTTGACTTGTCGCGAAACCAGAAAGCCCATCCGGACGACGTTGAAGTCTCCTTTGTGGCAGCAACCTCATTGAGCGTACTAGCAGGAGGGGCTGTGATTCCTTCAGCTTGCTTCGGTTGTTCCTGCCCTTCCCCAATGGCGTTGGATGAGGGTATAGAAATGTCTTCCGGGGCAGGCGGCGCAGGAGGAGCGGGTTCCACGTTCTGCTTGCTACTCCAAAGCCAGAACCACGAAGATCCGGAAGCGTTCCTTGCCGCGGGCTGATCTGACGGTGGGGCATCTTTCATTTCTGTGTCGGCATTCGGCGCGGGTTCTGAAGGGGCGTCTTTCATCTCCACGTCTTGCTGTTCAGCAACTTTGTCAACATGCTTGTCATGCCCCAGCTCCTTTGATGCGGCATCTGGCTCCTCGGATGGTGTAGGTCCAGGTAGAGGAGTTGTCTTTGCTTCAACAGCGCCTTCCTTGCCGTCCGAGTATCCGTCTGGTCTTGACCACCAGCTCCTCCAGCCCCATGTGCCACTCTGTTCGATAGTCTCAGCTTTCTTAGGTGGGTCTGGCGGTAATGGCGGTTCGTCGGCCGAGGATGGGGCCTGTGGCTCTGGCGGTGACTCCTCCGGCTTCGCGTCTGCCTCTTTCCCTCCCGACTTGTCTATCAACCCATCGGACGAAACGGTCAACTTGGTCATGGATGCAGGGATTGCATCTCCTTTGCTCGATTTGCGCTTCGTGAGAAACTTTGTGGGAGACTGATCCTTGGGCTTCTTAGCCTCCTCGTCAGGTAGTTCGGAGGTAGCACCACCGCTTACGCCGATAGTTTCCTTCGCGGTCTTGACCATGGCAGGAGCCTTTGACCTCCAGCTCCCACCGCCTCCGAGCCACTTTCGGCTAGGTTTCTTCTTCAAGGTCTGCTCGCCCGCTTCCGGAGGCATGGCGGTTCCATCTGATGCCGAAGTAAGAGTCGATGCTGCTACCGAATTGTTTCCCGAAATCTCATTCTTGAGCACTTGGCTGCTGTTTGGTGTACCCGACGTTGCGGGCGTTGTGACAGCACTGGCCTCGGTGGCAGTCTCGGGGGGTGTGGTGTTGTCGTCGGCATCTGCCTTGGGATTGGGCTTCGACTTCTTGCGGGGGCTCATTCCAACGCGTGAGCTGAAGCGATTGACGATATCGAGCTGCCTCTGTTGACAGACAACGTTGGTATATGGGAGGAAAGAACGAGGTAGGAGGTGTCCTGAGGGCGCGTTACCTTCAGTCTGGCGGTTGACCAGGCACGTTGTCCAGCCATGACGCACCTGTCCACTGGACCCCGGTCAGATTAGCGCGTCATGTTATCAGCCGCAGAGCACCAGCCACGGCAGCCACGGCAGTGCACGAGCCACCGCTAACTCTCCGCCGATCATCGTCTAAATTTTGTGAATTGCGCCCCGCAAAGTTTCACCCAAACTCTACGACTTTGCGGACGGCAACCCTCTCGAAAACAGATCCGCTATGGCGATCCAGAAGAAGCACGGCAAAGGCCGTCTCGACAAGTGGTACAAGCTTGCGAAGGAGAAGGGCTACCGCGTATGAATGCCCTGGAAGATTTCCCAGCAGACGCTAACAGTCGCAGGCTCGAGCTGCCTTCAAATTGATCCAGCTCAACAAGAAGTACAATTTCCTGGAGAAAAGCAAAGTACTCATTGATCTCTGCGCGGCGCCCGGCGTAAGAATACCCATTTTTCTCCATGGAGCTTGCGCTAACACCAACAGTCATGGTGTCAAGTTGCCTCCGAGTGCATGCCCGCCAATGCCCTCATCGTCGGTGTTGATCTAGCGCCCATTAAACCCATTCCTCGATGCATTACGTTCCAAAGCGATATCACGACTGACAAGTGCCGCGCGACCATCCGACAACACCTCAAGACGTGGAAAGCGGACACTGTGCTGCACGACGGAGCACCGAATGTCGGTACGGCATGGGTGCAGGATGCATTCACCCAGGCGGAGCTAGTGCTTCAGTCCATGAAGCTGGCCACCGAGTTTTTGGTAGAAGGAGGAACATTTGTCACAAAGGTCTTTAGGTCGAAAGACTACAACTCGCTCCTTTGGGTCTTTAACCAGCTCTTCACTAAAGTCGAGGCCACCAAACCACCGTCGTCCAGAAACGTCTCCGCCGAAATCTTCGTCGTCTGCCGCGGCTACAAGGCCCCTCGCCACATCGATCCCCGATTCCTCGATCCCCGCAGCGTCTTTGCTGAGCTCGCCGAGCCGGCTCCGAATAATGAAGCGAAGGTCTTCAAGCCCGAAATTAAGAAGCGCAAGAGAGATGGTTACGAGGAGGGAGACTGGACACAGTTCAAAGAAGCTTCAGTGAGCGAGTTCATCCAGACCACTGATCCCATAGCGATGCTTGGCAGCCTCAACAAGTTAAGTTTCGAGCAAGCACCCAATGGAGATGTCGCAATTGCTACGATAGACAAGCTGCCCGAAACAACAAAAGAGATTAGGGACTGCTGCGCGGATCTAAAGGTTCTCGGACGTGCCGAATTCAAGCGCCTTCTGCGATGGCGACTTAAAGTCCGTGACATTTTTGGCTTTTCTTCCAAGAAGAAAGGCCAGGGGACGGAGGAGACGGAGGAAGTAGCGGAGGTTGAATCAATGGATGAAGAGATGCAGATCCAGGAGGAGATGGAGCGTCTCAAAGAGCAGGATACCAAGAAGCGCAAGAAGCAGCGGAGAATGGAGAACGAGCGCAAGCAAAAAGAGATTGTGCGGATGCAGATGAACATGACGACACCTTTCGAGATTGGTATGGAGCAGGCTGGACCACAAGGCGAGGACTCCATGTTTGCGCTCAAAGCCATTGATAATGCCGGGGCACTGCCGAAGATTGCTCGAGGCAGAATGACGACCATTGTGGAAAAAGAGAAACCAGCCGAGGACAGCGAGGAGGAAGTAGGGACAGACGATGAAGAGGACCTGTTAGAGCGCGAGCTCGACTCCATGTATACGGAATACGTGGAGCAGAAGTCCGCCAGGGACGCAAAATACCGCGCGAAGCGTGCCCGGAAGGAGGATGAAGATGGCGAATGGCATGGGTTCTCCGACACAGACAAAGAGGAGAGCAGCGATGAAGATGTTGTTCAGGACGACGACAGCGATGAAAGTGATGACAATGAAGACGTGCCCAACGGACTCATCACGGACCTTGATAACGAGAGTGCACCAAAGAGCGGCCTATCAAAACGAGCGACAAGGTTCTTTGACCAAGAAATTTTTCAAGGCATCGCAGGATTGGAAGGCCTTGACGAAGAAGACAGCGGTATCGATGTAGACGAAGAAGCCGAAGCCGACGCTGAGGTAGAAAAGCCCTCTACCAAGGCCGAGAAGCAGCGCATTCCCAAGAAGTTGAAGACTGCAGCACCTGCACTACAGTCCGGCAACTCGTCGGAAGATGAAGATGCTATTGAAGAAGTAAAACGCGACGAGACCCAATGGGAAGCCGACAACACGCCCATGAAAAACGGCCGACCAGACATTGACATTATAACCGCCGAAGCCATGACTCTCGCGCACCAACTTGCTACCGGGAAGAAAACAAAAGCCGATCTTCTCGACGACAGCTTCAACCGCTACAGCCTGCGAGACACCGAAGGCCTGCCTGACTGGTTCCTCGACGACGAAAATCGGCATTCCAAACTCCAACGCCCCACCACCGCGGCCGCGGCAGCGGCCATCAAGGAAAAGCTACGCGCGCTAAACGCCCGACCCATCAAGAAAGTACGCGAGGCTAAAGCTCGCAAGAAATTCAAGGCTGCGCAGCGACTCGAGAAGTTGAAGAAGAAGTCGGCGTTATTAGCGGACGAAGAGGGTATGACCGAAAAGGAGAAGGCGCAACAGATTGCGAGGTTGATGAGCAGAGCGGCGAAGAAGAAGCCCAAGCAGAAGGTCACGGTTGTTGTGGCCAATGGAGGCAAAGGAGGATTGAAGGGCAGGCCGAGGGGCACAAAAGGCAAGTATAAGATGGTGGACAAGCGGCTGAAGAAGGATGTTCGAGGAGAAAAGAGGGCGGCCAAGAAGAGGAAGTAAATGTGTTCAAAGTTTCTAGTGAAGATCTATATCTCGGATTTTCTGGGATTAGGAGTACAGAAGTTTATCACTTTGACTCGCAAATTCCCATATTCCTAACTTACCCTCAGCAAGTTCTCCTTGGTCATGATGACATCCTTTTCCTCGTTTCTCCATACCCCCAATGATTTCAAACTAACTCTCATGCCGCCACCCGCTCCTAACCAGCACCTCCGCCCGCTCCAGCAACCGACTCATACCCTCAGTATGATCCACGCCCGGCGTCCCATTCAAAAGTACCGTATATCTTGCCACCTCACCTTCGCCTAATAGGCGGTCATCGTAGTAGTCTTCTCCTTGGTTGATCACAGGGTTCGCGGGCGTTAGGCGCGAGGATTGAGACGTATCGTATCTTGCACCAAGTCAGCACTTCGTTCGCAAATTCATAGGAAACGGTCCTCCTCGTATGGGTAGGGTACACATAAGGGAAGGACGCATACAGCACCATGCTCACATAATTCGCCCTCCCACCCGCGCCAGCCGTCTGTTGCGAGCGCACGACAAGATTCGGGTACGACGGGTACAAAGTATTCAGGTGCCCTAGGAAGCAGCAAGTGAGCACGCGACAGCATCGAAAGCAGCCGGACAAAAGGGGAAGTACATCCGCTTCCCCGCCCAATAAATCCAACATTCCCAGCTCTTTACGCAGGGTCTGGACAAGTGTATACACTTACCACGAATCCGCATATAAATATCCCTCCTTGTAACCGCCGCCTGACGCGCAGCCTGGAGAGCGGCGGTAGCTTGCTGCTGCTGGTCGTAATCAGTGAGGGAAGTGCGTCGCCATGTCGGTGCCATTCCAGGTTCAGGAACTTTAACTTGTCAACTGCACTCTTACCAAGCCGCGGAGGGAAAAGCAATGACAGCGGAAGCGTGAGTAGCGGGCTCGAATAGCGGCCAGATATCATAGTGTCAGTTTCTTGCGTGTTTGCGGGAATTTACCCCCGGTTGCAGCAGCAGGCAGTGCACAGCGGTGGTAAGTTCGGATCTTGCGTAAATGACGCGCAGGGGTGCGCCATTGGGTGCGCCTGCTTGGTCCAGAAGAGGGGAAACGCTCGTGTTTGGAATCTGGGGTAGGACGCACATGCTGGGGGGGGTGGCTGTTTGGAAGGAGATCATGGGTGTGAAGGGCGGATTGGGGCCAGGTATAGAGGGGAGAGAATAGAGAGACGAGCATGTGATACACTTCACAAACCGTGCAGTCAATAATGGCACAGCCATGACAAGATCGGGTTGCAAATTTGGGGTCTTTTCGAGATATACGCCAAGACTACCTGAGTGTATTCAAGATATTGAAAACGAAGCTCGATCACCTGGAAAGGTCTCTGTTGCGCGATCTGAAACCCTTTACATCCTCCTACCGTTGTCGGTTTAGGTAACAGCTTGCGGTGGTGGTGTGGGAATGATACTTGCAGCGTGGGCCATCCGGGAGGAGTCCTCGATTTCGAACCCAGGAACCAAACATCGTCTCCAAAGCAAACTCGAAATACCTTGTCGCCTCGCACAGTGCGTTCTTCGTTGTCGTCCCTTTGTTGAATCCAAAATTCCAATGAAGATGGTTGTGCATGGACGGCGATGTCGGTTAGTAATATTCGGAGTTGAGATCGTGGCTCGGTATGGGAGTAGACGTAGTTCGCTTGCTGGACGAGTATTTTCCTGTACACAACGTTCGCCCGGGCATCTCTGACTACGACGTCGATGATCTGGTCGC
Organism: Pseudomonodictys pantanalensis; assembly: GCA_019022785.1. Lineage (NCBI taxonomy): Eukaryota > Fungi > Ascomycota > Dothideomycetes > Pleosporales > Parabambusicolaceae > Pseudomonodictys > Pseudomonodictys pantanalensis. The sequence continues at coordinate 37,949 of JAFHBV010000103.1, forward strand.
GATAGCGAAAGTCCTCTAGCTCGTCACCCAGGAGATAACCATCGATTACTTTCAAAAGTCGCTCCAACATCCTTAGAGTAGGCTCGTTCAGTGAGCCGTCTTCTTCCCTTATATGGAGGTTACCGTCGCGAAGCCACGTGAGGTAATGTTCGAACGCCGTGGGATCGACGTTGGGCAGACAATAGACATTGAAGGTGGCAAGCGACGCGTCATTGGGGACCTTAGTCTGGAAGTATGCTGAGGACTTGCGAAGGAGTGTGTAATCGACGTCGAAGTTCTCTGTCTGGCTTCTTGCCGGCTCGAACAATAACACGCCCTAGGCTTTGTTCATGCTGTTAGCAATGGCAAAATTGCCATTTGGAGATAAGGAAAGACGCATTATCGACGAGATGTTGGCGCTCCTGAACTTACTTACGGCGCTGCACCTGGAACTCGTTCCACCCATTCAACACGGTGCCGTTCGAGACAGTATATTTCGACGTAAAGCGAAGAGATGAGACAAGTAAGAGTTAATATGGAGCGTGCTGTCGCTAATACTCCAATGCGGTGAATGTTGATACGTGTCGATGAGTGCAGGAAGCGGTGTTAAGAAGAAAGCTGCATGCACTTCGATCAACCGTACAGTTGGAAGGTGAACCCTCGGCAGGAGTCAAGAAGAGGGACTAAAGTTGAGATAAACCAGGTGCTGCCTGAGGGTACTCGGCTCGTCAACTTGCTTATAGAGGAAGGAACCACTTACGTTGAGGACGCACTTGCCTTTGGCAATGCGGAAGGCACAGGCCTGGCAATGACGAAACCTTGGCTCACTTCTCCCAAGTAAAGAAACCAGTTTACTGCGCGTACGTGCAAAACTCCATCGCTAATAGCGGTCAATATTGGGTCGTTGTCTCTTGCTATCTTCCGCTACATCTTCCTGCGAATTCTCTCCGCTTACACCCTTGAACCAGCCAAAAACGATGTGCTTTCATACTCCCGACACACATCTCCCCTTCGCTCAACAATTTACTTTTGCTCATGCAATAAAGAGGAGTTTATGCTTATACACTTTGCGAAGCAGAATTTTTGGTAAAAGAGATGGAACAATAAGAGAAACACGTTCAAGCGAGAGAACAAGCTAAACAATGCTAAAAGGGAAAGAAAGCACTCGACCAAACGCTAGCAGCAGGGGGTATCTTACACATACGCAACCATATCCAATGCACTCCTTCGACGACCCACGAACTAGGAAAAGAAGGGAAGAAGGGAAGCGAAAGACACATGCCACCCCCCGTCCGCATGCCATATTACATCGTGGCTCCCGTCCTTCATCTTCGGCATCCCTGCTTGTCCGAAAGAACACCCGTCATCGTCAAGTATCGACATGTACGTCATGACCGTTTTCCATGGCCCATAGGTGCAGGAGCTTCGCTTCCTGGCGAAGCTCGTACCTCGGGATTTCTTCAAAACATCTCCTCGTCCCTCAAATCGCTCCGACTTCTCGTCGGGCCCCCTCCGAAGAAGCCGCTGCCAAAGCCACTCTCCTCCTTGGGTGTGGCCCAATCCTCAGGACTCGTCACGTCCTCCCGGCTACTTGTAACGCTCCACTCGCCCCTTCCAGAACTCTCGCCTGCACTCGTCGGTCTGTATCGACTTTCCAGTACACGTTCCCTAGGGTCCGGCTGAGTCGACGCTCGGGGCGTGGATAGGCGTTCTTCATGGGAGGCGACGATGCCATCGGGCGAAGGTGTGGGATAAGAGGTCGGAGAAGTAACAGTACGCATGATCTTGTTGACGAGGGTGTGAAGCTCGTAGAGCTCCCGTTGCAGGGTGGACACTTGAACTTCGAGGGCCTTCCGCGCAGTGCGCTCGTGCTGCAAGGCTTCATAAAGGGTGGCGATAGAGTCGGTTGTGCCTGGCTGTCGGGATGTTGATGGCCGCTGTGAGAGAGCGATCATGGTTTCTCGGCGTTCACTTTCCTTGGAGAAATCGTCGACGGCTGAGAGGGGCGGCAGACCAGGTGATGGCGGCGCTTCCACCGGCCGACTATGCAAGGTGTGGCTGCTATCCTTGGAGTGATACGAGCCTTGTCTGTCACTTGTTGTTGATGAGCTGCGATTCCTGGATCGGCGTCCCTTCGGTGCGTTCTCGAGAACGATGGTCTGCCGGTTGGTCCGACCCGAGATGCGACGGACAGACGTTTCGAGCGAGCGCATGTTTTCTTCAAGCTGGTGCACCCGCTCTTCCATCGACAATCGGTTTTCCGACCGCGGTGGAGGCGCTGCTGGTTCTTCGGAGTCCTCGTCGTCCGAGAACCCACTTCTTAGATTACCAAAGTTGAAGGCTTCGACTGGTAATGGGATCTGGCTGATGTCCTGATCGTGCTGGGCGACCAGCGGATCATTGGTGACATCGAGCTCCTTCGCCAGAGGGGATGCTATCTTGGCTGCCGTATCATGAGTATCAGCAGACCGCACAGTCTCCACAGTCCTGGCTGTCTGCGGGCGCGGAGTGTTGCTGCTGTACACACTTCCAGAAGCGTAGCTGGTCCTCCAATATCGAATCTCCGCGCTTCTCCTCCGCTCTACCGAAGGCCGACTTTTCATCAGGTCACGCAAAGCGCCTGCGCTTCGCGATCTCCGTTTGGATTGAATCGACTGCCCAAAGCCCTGAGGGGCATGTGGCGGGCTCGATAGAGCGATGCCAATCTGAGGAGATGGTATCGACTCATTATCCCGTTGCTCTTCCCATGTCTCCAACTTCTTCACCCTTTCGTCCAAACTTTGTGTTTCCGCATTTGCCAGAAGCACGCCCGGCAACGTTGCTCTTCGCCTGGCCAGCTGCGGTGACGGGATCTCAAAAGTGAGATACTCGTGGGGAGGGCTTGCCTCCTGGGGCGCGTTCACATTCATCGGGAACGGGAGGTGCTGGCCGAGAGGGTTAAGCGGCTTTGGCTCCTGAACTGGTATGGCGGAGATCCGGGATCGCCCCTCGTTGGCTCTCCTCGGCGGCGATTGCCTCAACAGACCTGGGTCCTGTACGCGGTTAGTATCGACTTCAAACTTTGGCTCGCGCACGCCTACGCTGACGGTGTGACCATGACCCTTGGAGATGGTCTCTTCCTCCTCTCGGCTCTTCCGGCCGAACATCTTGCGAAAGACATTCCTAAGACCGCTTTTCCGTTTCTTCTTCTGAGGTGTCGTTTTGGTCGAGCCATCCAGAATCGAAGGGAAGGGGCTCGGTGCGCCATGTGAGGCGGGCTCAATAGAAGATGGACGTTGGGTCTCGCTTGTCTCTCGGATGCCAGTGAACGAGGGTTTGTGCTGGAGTTCATGGTGTTCATGTCGCTCTTCCGGTGTTGAGGGACGCTCCTCTCCGGCATTGTCGTTGGCTTCATGAGTTTTGTCATGGATGCTGGGTTCGGCAGGAGGTGGCGCCGGCGGAGGTTGTGTTGGCTGGGGAGGTACTTCTTGCTCCAGTGGTTCAACGATCCCTTGGTGCTTCTCCGCATATTCTCGTTCCTCCTCCTCGCTCAGCGGGATATCCTCTGTGATGGGTATAGGCCCACTGATCTTGAGGTCTCCACGCCGGATTGCTTCCGCTTTCCAGCTGGAGCGCTCAAGGCTGCCTTCCCCACTCATGTTGGGGCCGACAAGGTCCTCTTGGGTGAGCATCAAAGGCGTACTTAGCTCAGCAAGACGACAACCGCAATTGATGGCGGAAATGAAGCTATGGCTAGACTCCAAAGCTCTACGCAGCAACAGTAGGGATAACGCGGAAAGCCCTAGATATCCTTCCCATCACCTCAGACAGCTATGAAGAGGTACTAGACATTAGAAGAAGGCCGCAGCAGCACGGCGACCACTAGCATAAACCCCAGCAAAGCTTCTCGAAAGGTGCCACGATATGCGCCCCACACTTATGCCGCGGGATGGCGCAATTGCAATGCCGCGAAGGCGTTAAAGTGTAAGAATGAGAAGGGAGGCGAAGGAACGACGAGTTAAAGCAAGACGATGCAAGACGACGGGCGAGAGAGAGGGACAAGAATAAGTATTGAGAGTGCGGGCGTCATGTACAAAGGCACTCGAGGACCAGGGGGGTCGGCGGTGAGGAGGGGCGGGAAGCTCTAAGAAAGGCGCATGGCGAATTGAGGGAGGAAGCCGGTCAAGGAACCAAGCAAGCCAAAGCAGCGTGCGGGCCACCAATGGCTATTATAATAGCAGAGGAAGGCTGCGGGCGCGGAGGCTAGGAGGGCTACGTCAAAGTCAAGGCTTGCAAGCAGGCCAGATGCAGGCGTGGGGAGCGACAGAGGTTGGATCGCTGCATGCAAGGCATGTTTGAAAAAGGGTCGAAGCTCGACAGCGCGCCGCGGCCATCTGCACGAGATGGTACGACGCATGGGCCCGTGTTGCCCGCGTTGCGCCAGCCGGGCTGGTGAAGAGCGAGGTGGGAAGCGTGCGGCGCGAGCTTTTCGTGTTTCAGAGTCTGAGAGCGGTTGTCGACGAGCAGAAGAGGCATGGCGGGAACGTGGCATGATTCCTGTCGCGGCCAGCGACAGAGCGCCAGCAGCGCCCACGACGCACCAGCGCGCACATGGCACCCTCTAACAGGAGCTCGAGTGCTCGGCGATGAGCGGGAGGCGCTTGCTGCTGGTGCCTCAACGATGCCTCGGGTAGAGCTTGTCGGGGTGCGGACGGGCGGTCGAGATGTGTGTGTGTATGTCTGTCAAGACTCATGGGCCCTGGGCGCTGCATGCGATGGTGGTTTGAGAGACACGGGCGGCCCAAGCGCTCGGGCGAGGGCATTGGTGGAATAGAGCCTAGAGTGCTGCACGCCGACTTGATTGCGAGGTGAGCTTCTCAGATGACAGTTGGTAATAGACTGACCGGACCCCGACTCCGAGACGAAGCGCACCTTGAGGCAGCTAGACTTTGCGAGACCGCTCTGGTGCGCGCTCAACACTGCAGTCATCTGCACCGCTGCACTGCAGACGTATTGGTGTGGAGAAGTGTACCACAGTAACAACGCCTGGACTTGCGCTGCTGTCCGTACGTACATGCCTACGCTCACGGACCTCAATACTGCTACGCCGCCGCAAATGCTGGAGCCGGCGGCATTCCAATAGCATATCGATAGAGGCAAACTCAATCCCTGTACGCGAACAGCCCTGTAAGCAGCCATCGAAGGCTCCGCACTTCGCCTTGACGCCTTCAATTGCAGGCTCGCTCCACAGGATTATTGTTTTTTGGCAGCATCCCGGCTAACCGACAGGCTTAGTCCCCGAGCCGTTTTAACTTTGCTTTTTTGCTCAGGTCGCTTTAGTGCCTGGGACCCGAGCATCTGCAACCTGCAGTCTGCAAAACCCCCTCATCACGCCGCATGCAGCGCGCAGCATCGAGACCAAAACATTTCCGCTGCGACCCAACACGCACTCGGTTTTCCCGTCCCGTGGATCCGAGCACAGGAAGAGGACAACAGAGAGGCCGCCAGCCACCAGAGCCGCAGCCTGGGCATTGGATTCTGCAACGTCGGTCGTGCAGGGGCAGTGGTCATGAATCGCGCAATCCTCGCTCCACCCCTCTCCGGCCCTCCCGTTCGTCCACGTATTTTGGGTGCAAATTGGAGATATTTACTCCGCATCGACGTATACATCGGCAAGGTTTGGATACCTCAGGTCCGCATGCTCTTCGAGAAATGCCATCCACGCCTTCAGGAACTTGCTGCCTCTGTTGGAAATTGCAGTCAGTTGTGTGTATCCCAATGGTGTTCCACGGCGCATGGGGGAGCTCTGCCACGAATGGCACAGCAGTAACCCTTACACAATGCTAGCCAAACAGAACCCAATCAATTGAAATGCGTGCTCCGTTGCACGCCCGAACTCGGAAAAGAAAAGGTAATCAAGGGGTCAAAAGTGTGAGTGTTACAAGTGGCACAAAAGGTACGTACCTTCCGACCGTTTCCGAGTCACCAACGACGCATAGATGTCGCTTGGGTCGTGTCATTGCAACTGCACGCGCACATGGTCAGCATACCAGCGTCATCATTGACCCGGCCACCCTTTGGCTTCCACAGATAACCACGGGACATTAAGCGCTTACCATTGAGTCTTCGCTTTTCACCCAGGAAGCCGACTTCATGGTCGGCATTACTCCGCACCAAGCTGACAATCACGGCTTCCTTCTCGCGGCCCTGAAACCCGTCGACGGAGCCGAGTTCAATGCCCGGATATGCTTCTTTAAGCATTCCAGAAAGGATCGCCAGCTGTAAGATATAGGTTGTCAGCGTTCAGCTTCCCTGCAGCGCCTATAGATATTGCCGAAATGGGAGGGACCAGGGTCTCTCATGCGCTCAAGCGCTCATCCACCACAACCTTAATGCTAAGATAGAAAGATCTGTGTGCGGGCCGAACTGACTTACCTGCGCGTTGTACGGCGTCACCACAGCAATATCCTCCGCTTTAACGCCCGCATCAACAAGATTGCCAACATGCAACTTGACCAACGCAGCCTCAGCCTCATTCGACTTACTATCCCCAAGGCTCATACCCTTGGAGCCCTTGCCCAGCTCCTCATCCTCCATCTTCTCGAGGAAATCACCGCCTTGCGTGTCCCAAAAGACGATAGGCTCGCGAGTATCTTCGGTATCCTGCACTTCGTACGGTAGATCCTTGAGCAACCGGTGCTTGACGGCGTCGGCAGCGATTAGTTTCGATTCATATAGCTCGGCAGATGGAAACTGCATGATCTTGCCATGCATGCGGTATTGCGTCGTGAGCATGCGCTTGATGGATGGGCCGTGCAAGGCTAGCAGCCGGTCGAACAGCGTTGTTTCGAGCGTTATGCTCGATGATGCCGCCGGCTTTACTGGCGCGCTCGCATTGTCGGCCCTGTCGTCTTCTGCTTTTGCTTTCTTGTCCTTGGATTTGGACGAGGGCTTTGTGGAATCCTTCTTAATGGCTTTGGCTTCCTTGGAGTTTAGGGATTTGATGGTTGGTGGGAGTTGTAGGTGGTCGCCCGCGAGAACGAGCTTGGAGGCTTTGACCCAGAGGAGGGGCACCCAGCATTGGGCTTCGAGGGCTTGGCTGGCTTCGTCGACGATGACGACGTCGAACTCTTGCCCTTTGAGGTGGAAGCCTCCCGCGCCGTGCAGTGTTGCGAGGACGACTTTGCTGCCGCGGATTAGGTTCTCGACGCAACCCCTCTCGCGCTCGCGATACTCTTTGCGTAGTTCTTTTAGCTCGGAGTAGATTTGTCGTCGTTCTTTGGCATTACGAGTTTTTCGGATAGAGGACTGCTTGTCGTCCATTTCCTTGCGCACGTCTTGGACTAGGGCTGCGGCTTCGGATGTGCGGGTGAGAACATCCAAGGAGTGGTTCAGCACTGATGGTAGGAGACGAGCTGGGTGGCCGAGGCGGATCATCGGTACCTTGTGAGGCGCAAGTCTCTCGACGATATTGTCCACGGATATGTTTGATGGTCCGCATACTAACAGACGGAGCTTCTGCTTCAAGAGCTGGAGGATAAGTTCGATGAGCGTATGAGTCTTGCCTGTGCCTGGCGGGCCATGGATCAAGGCTACCTCTCGTGATGCTAATGCGAATCTGATGGCTTCTTTCTGGCTGTCGTTTAGTGATGGGTCGTTCCACTCCAGTTTGTGGAGAGGATTTGATGGGTCATTGAGATCTGATGGAAGCGGCGACGGAGAGCCCTGACCGAAGAGCACTCTTATGAAGGGTGTGTACTCTTGCTCGTCCATTTTCTGGAGCTTGGTCATGTTTTGGTTCATCCTGTCGAGGTCAGTCATACAGGTACTCCAACGTCTTGGATTACGCGGATGTACCTCTTGTAAGTCACATCGTTGGCCAACTTGACACTACACAAGACATCAGCTTCATTCGAACAGGACTATCAACATCAACTGACATCCACAGCTTGCCACCACTCGGCACGTCAGCGTCCTCGTTGTCCAGCACCACCTCGACATTCTCCCTCCTCACCCTCAGCACGACTCCCTCGACGCCCTTCTTTGCTAAATCCCTCTTTTCGGTCTTCTTTGCACTTCCAGCAGGCTGGTCCTGCACGGCAACAATGTCCCCCACGCGAATGCCATGTTCAGGAATATCCGCCCTGTCGCCCTTGGCCACAACAGCCGAATCCAGGCCCAGCTCGATTACCGTCTTGCCACCCAACCCGGTCCTTACAGAAGAAACATTAAGATTCAGGATAGCCAGGCCCGCACGGGACAGGGAGGTTGGCGTGTGCGACGAGAGCAGAGCGTTTTGTTCCGAGAGCTCGGCTTGTAGTTCGGCGTCGAGGAGCTTGAGCTGGGTGCTCGCGAAAGTAGGAATGTCTGTTGGTTTCGGCATGGCGCAGCTATTCTGTGCTGCGCCGTACCGAAGTGTGAGATGCTCGCGTTGTGAGACTGCTGGCGTGCGGCGGCCGTTGGAAATGATTCAGTTGCGATGGCGGGGCGCGACTGCCGCAGGCAGGCTTGTTTTCTTGCTTTCTTGCTTTGGTCGTCACCGAACCGGTAGTTGCGATGATGGGCGGCAGTGAGCGATCATCGCAGGGACAGCACGAGGCAGGCGAGTTTGATGAGCGGATGTGACTGTTCCTGCAGCTTCGGGATGATGATGGTTGTCGTTAACAGTCGTCATTATCGTTGAGGGTCGGCCGGCTTGCGGAGGGCACCCCGGACCTCCGCTGTGCGCTCATTGGCTCGTGCCTGGCCCGGGGCTCTGGCATCTGAAGCTGCCCCAGACATGGTCCGCGTCATTGACACCAGCATATCGCGTTTCTATTCCTGAACATCTTGCTGCTGTAGCAACCCAAACCCTCATCTTACACGCCTGCCGGCCTCAACCCCCGCCCGTTATCGCATCGCCGCAAATGCGCACCTCGCGCTTGTCCCGCGACACTGCCAAATTCCTCGCCGCGAGTCGTGCCGTCCGTCAATCACGTCAAACAAGATCTGGCGCAAATGCTGTGCCAACGAGACGAGACGACGGTCTAAACACGGTTGAGGCTGGCCATGTCGCAAGGGATACACATTGCGAGTCAGCGCCACCCGTCACCACGAACGAGCAGTTTGAGTCCGACTCGGATTTGAGTTCTGTGCCTGACGACGTCGGCTCGGATGGCGGAGAGGCGATGTCGGAAAGTAGAAAGCGGAAGCGGACACAGCCCGTGGTGACTGCAGTCAAGAAGGAGGATAACGAGATTGAGTTAACTGCCATTGCGTCGCCGGAGAAGAAGGGGAAAGTGAAGAAAGCGCGAAGAACACCAGCGAAGAAGGTGGTGGGCAATGATGGTAGCGTCAAGGTCGAACCGCCGGCCAATTGGGAAGAGATCTACGCTTTGACGAGGCGAATGCGCAATGAGAATGCAGCGCCGGTGGACACAATGGGCTGCGCGAGTCTCGCAGACACCAAGAAGTCACCGCGCGATCAGAGATTCCAGACACTGATTGCATTGATGCTCTCCAGTCAGACGAAAGACACGGTGACTGCTGTTGCCATTAGAGGGATGCAGGAGAATATGCCTGGGGTATGCTATACCCTCTGATGTCCATAGCAGATGGAATCCGACTGACCATCACAGGGCTTCAACCTCGAATCCGTCCTCGCCCTGGAGCCTCCGGAATTGAACGCGTACATCAACAAAGTCGGCTTTCATAACCTCAAGACAAAGTACATACTCCAGTCCTGCGCTATCCTCCGCGACAAGTTCAACTCCGATATCCCAGACACCATCGAAGGCCTCGTCTCCCTCCCTGGCGTGGGCCCGAAGATGGCATACTTGTGCATGAGTGCTGCGTGGGGCAGAGATGAGGGTATCGGTGTGGATGTACACGTCCATCGCATCACTAACCTCTGGGGCTGGCATAAGACAAAGCAGCCTGAGGAGACGAGGGCAGCATTGGAGTCATGGCTGCCGAAGGATAAGTGGCATGATATCAATAATCTGCTCGTGGGCTTTGGGCAAACCATATGCCTGCCGGTGGGGAGGAAATGCGGAGATTGCTATTTGGCGGACAGAGGACTGTGCCCGTCGGCAGTGGTTAGTAAGAAAGTCAAGGTAAAGGCAGAAGATGCTGTCGTTAAGGTGGAGGGAGAGGATAGCGAGATGGTCATACGGAAGGGGAGGGTTGTGAAGACGGAAGACCAGATCAAGGCTGAAGATATGGAAGACGGAGAAGGTGTGGTACCAGATATTGAAGATATTGGGTTGAAGAGACGGCGCACGCAGCGGAAAGCATAGTAGGTAGAGTTTCTGGGATATATCTTCTACGCATGGCATCTCGTGCTTTTGTGCGCTTCATGATCTGAACTGTTACTTTCTCGTTCTTCCGTCATTCCTTCGTAGCATCCCCCGATGATCGACGACGGCAAATACAACTTGTGCACACAAAGTCTCTGGTTTACTGTTTGCCTTCCTTCCGATTTTTTACTGCACTTCTACACCTGTAGTGCTTTTCTGCGCTCTGAATGTCTCACTGCTTGCTTGTTCTTTCCCTTTGTTTCTGGAACAAACACGTGGCCGAGCACGCGAGCAGGCAACCGCCGGTTTGTCGCTCCTAAATTTGGGCTCAAATAGCTGTCACTTCTACGAGAACGCTGGCTACATGTTACCTACCGCATTGAGGGCGTTCTACGTCCATCGAGGAAGTCCGGGTTCCTGTTTGTGAGGTAGCACAGACCAGATCACCGTGGGTACTCTTTCCCCTACACCACGACCACGGCTAACCGCTTCACAGATATCCGCAAAACCAGTGAAAAGAGCTCGGCCTTTCAGTCTCCTCACCGCCCTTTCCAAGTACCTGCGCGGCCATTCTATTGGCTGGCCAGTGATTGCCCGCTTGCTGTGGGGGCAGGCACCACCGCATCCCGAAGTTTCTACGGCCTCACCATTCACCATCCAAGCTGCTCACCCCGCTCCTCACTTTCACTTGCGGCCTCCCCGTGGTGCCTCGGCGGGGTACTTAAAGATCCTCCTCCCCCGCCTAGGTTCCACTCTACCCATTACGCAACCAGAGATCGTAGCTCACGTTCTGCGAACCACCCAAGTCTTGCTGCTACTGCTTTTTGATGCAAAACACGTCGAGCCTTTCTAACAAAACAACTGCAGACATCGCCAAGATGAACGACACGGGTCAAGACCGCGCAGTCCACGCCAAGGGTGACGGCGACGGTGGCAAACTCACTCCAAAGTCAGGGAAGGCGGCCGTCTTCATGAACTTCGTCAAGAAGAACACAGACGTCTTCATAGCCTTCATCAAGAACAACTCTGGCGCCGCCTTCAACCCCCTCCTCGTCATCGCCACTTGCCTTGCCTATCTCGTCACCGGCCTCCTCCTCGTCGATGTCGGCCTCATGGGCGTCCAATCGATCGTCCTACCTCATCGAGCTGTCGCTCTCGGCCGTCTCGGCGAACTTCGGGCTGCCTCGAAGTTTGACGACTACATGTTGAACAAACACTCCGCTCTGGTCGACTCTTCACTTCCCCACAACTCCTTCGAGACCTACAACGAATGTCTCGCCCGCGGTATCAGCCACGTCCAGCTGCACTACAGCGGTCACCCGTACGAGCTCTACGATGACCTCCGCACTGGTGCAATGGAATGGGTTGACAGCGAATGCCGTAGGCTGCATTTCACACCCCAGGCCCCCATGCTTAGCCGATTCCATAAGTTCCGGGCGACTGTGGTTGACAAGGTGCACCTTGCACTCCGCAAAGTCAAGAAGGGCTTGTTCAATATCAAGAGCTCGCTTCAGGTCAAGTTGCAGGGTAAGCCACTCACAGACAATCAACATCGCATCCAAGAACTCTTGGAAAATTTCGAGAAGCTCGAAGAACACCTGGTTCTACGCATGCCAATGGGCTACTTCCTCCAGTGCTCCGAAGAGAACGTTATCTGCAACTTGGGATACCGGATGCCACCTAAGATGAAACCAACCGGTCTGCAACATCCTACAAAGGTAGCCATCGCAAAAGCCGCGGACAAAGCTGTCGCACTGGCCAAGGTCGGATATGCCGTGGCGACAGCTGAGCTCTATATCACCACCTCGGTTCTCTTCCTCTCGATAGCTGAGTCCGCCACCATCCTCACCTTGATGGCGGCCGCATGGATCGACCCTTCTGCGGAACAATCTGCGCCAGCTCTATCATTCCTCCGTGACATCAAAGAGGTTTTCAAATTTCCATGCAACAAGCTTTTGCTGTTGAACTCTATCCTAATGGTTCTACCTTGGGGACACGTCTACGCAGCAATTCCCTGGAAGCCCGTCATGGACTACATGATCTGCAACTTGGTCGTCACCGGCCTCAGCATGCTAGTGCTTTTCTTCGTTCCTACTCGCAAGACCCATGTGTCCATTCTGGGGATCATCGATGGAGTTACGGCACTCTACAAGATTGCTCGCGGTGCGCCCGTCGAAGTCAACAAGGGTGGTTCTCACGACGTTGCCCCGAATTCTGACAGCACCGTCCCGTCCATCCCAGAGGTCCCAGTTGCCCCTCGCTTCTCAGCCACCACAACTCTTCATGAGGACGTCGCCAGCGAGCTCCAGGCTCTCCGAGAGCAACACGACGCTCCCCATGAGCAACACAATGACGTCGACCATGAGCTTAAGACCCTAGTCGATGGACTCGCGCTTGAGGATGGGAACCATACCTTGGATTCCATCGCTGAAAATGAGGAAGGCGAGAGCGCTGATGATTGGGAGCATGTGGCTGAGCAGAAGAACTAAGTGGCGATGAATGGGATCTGGAGGCCTTTGCTTCTAGATTACGAACGCTACACTTGGGATGCAAACATGATACTACGGCTTCTTTGGCAACACGACTAGCAATACGGCTAGTGACACAAGGGGTACATGGGACGGAGGCGTCACGGATGATATTCTGAGATACCTACTGTGACCTGGATGATATCTAAAATGAGACAACTTGCAAGTTGTTCGGCTTTGCACTTCGCCGTGACGTGACATGACGTGAACCATGACTTGCTCTACTCATACACATCCAATCCAATTCAACTCATGATGGCACCTTCCAGGAGTCGTTCACATCATCCCACGCAATTCTCGCCCTTCACTCCCTTCAAATATCAAAAACGCCACCCATGCCCACCCTAACATCCACAAAATCCGCCCTCCACCCCTTGTAATTGACCAACCCCCTCTTCACCTCCCTCACCCTCTCAATCCTCTTCTTCATCTCATCCTCCTGCGCCTTCCGGAACGCATCCTCGTCAAACTCAAAGTCATCCAAGCTCCCCAAGCTAGGTTCTCTACCACGCTGCAAGTCTGGTTTCGCTTGGCTCGCCGCATTAGACAGACGATGCGGGAGATGCGAGTGAGGGTGCGGCTTTCCGGTGAAGGCGGAAATGCCGGATTGAAGCACGTCTTGGAAGGAGCTTGTCTGGCGACCGGACGGCCGGTGGGCGGAGGGTGACGCGGTAGAGAGGTCGATGTCATCGAAGCCCGCAGCGACGCCGTCGTGGTCGCCGTCGATGCCGGGCTGCATAGCCGTGCGGCGGTCGCGCCAGACGCCTCTTCTGAGATCGAAGTTCTCCTCTTCGAGTTCGCGGACCTTGGCTAGGAGGCGATCGCGCTCTTCGTCCACGAGTTCCTGCACGCTGCTGTCTTCGATGTTGCCTAGATCTGCTTTCCGCCGGCGCTGCTCTGCTTCGCGGAGGCGGGCGTTTTCGTTGCTTAGGCCGGTAACGCGCGTGCGTAGTTCGGCGGCTTCGCGCTCGGTCTTCTTGTGTTCCTGGAGGCGGGTTTGGTTGCGGGCGTCGTTGTCGCGGTGGAGTTGTGTGAGAGTTTCGACTTTCTTTTCCAGTAGTTCGGCGCGCTGGATGGAGTCGCTCGCTTTGCGGTTGGCGGCGCCGAGGGAGGCTTCGAGCTGCGCAATGCGGGTTTGCGCTGAGTCGCGGTCTGACCCATCCTTCGCGGCCTGCTCCCCAGCCTTTTCTAGGTTGGCTTTGAGGTCCGAAAGCTCAGTTTTGGTGGAACTGGCGTCGTGCTCCGCTTTCTGGAGAGAGGACTCTAGAGTGCTTATGCGAGCCTGGAGCTCGTTGTTCTTGCCCGTTTGGTCGGCGAGCTGCTTGTTGAGGTTTGAGATCTCCAACTCGAGGGATTCGATGGTGGCGGATTTGGAGGCTACTTGAGCGTTGAGATCGTCAACCGAGGCGTTGGGGTTGGGTGAGGCGGCGGATACTCTTCGGTTCGACTTTGAGGTTTGCGCTTGGAGCTGTGAGAGCTGACGTTTGAGCGATTCGACTTCTGATTTCTGTGGTAGGTGTTAGTCTCGAGGTGTGGAACATTGGGCGCTGGTATGAGAGGATACACACCAGCTTGTCGGCCTCCTTGCCCCGCTCCACCGCAAGTGCGACGTCCCCCCTGCCTTCTCTCAATTCCTCCAGTTCCTCTTCTCCTTTCTTCCACCGTCTTTCATTCTCTTCGACCTCTCCAGACAGCCTCTTGTTCTCCCTCTCCAACTCGTCAATCCTCTGTGCCTGCTCTCTGTATATGTCACTCGTCACTCCGCCACCCGGTGTGAGCGCAGTCGGAGACGCTGGCGTGCCCGCTCCTCGGTAGAATGAAGCAGATCGCTGCCGTGATTCGATGGCGACGGAGGGTTGGCGACCGTGGCTGTGTGCGGTGGTAGATTTTGGGAGTTCAGCCGGCTCTTCGTCGTCATCTTCGACGGGTCCGGGTGACGCGCTTGTGGCTTCGACGGGTTGAGGCACAAGTTCTTCTGCCTTCTCCTCGGCCTTTTCAGCGGTCGTCGAGGCCTCTGCTTCCGGAGCCTCTGCCGTCTTGTCCTCTTTCTTCTTTGTACCGCCCGCCTTCTTCGCTTTTTGCTTCTTCAGTTGCTCGTACTAGAGTTATTGTGTAAGCACAGGTCTAAGGAGGTTCGCAAAAGCAAGCTCTACCACCGCCAGAGGATTGACATTCTCCTTTGCGCAGCTCGAGCTCTCCACCCCAACTCGCCGCAAGCTTAAGAGACGTTTCAGCGGGCTACCTACCCTCTTCTTTGCGGCGGCGACTTTCTCGGCTTTCTCCTTATCTTCGTCGGCCATTTTATGTTGCGCTCTGTGCGTGACAGTGCTGTTCAAAAATTCGAAGCTATTGCAAGTTGCGGTTTATATTGCCGTGCGCAAAGCAGCAGTATTTTGCAGACGGTACACCAATGAGCCGAACCGTAGGAGAGCTCCAAGTGTTCTCGAGGTTGATGCCAAGTGGTTCGCCCGCGGGTGCACTAGCACCAGATTAGGGATCGCCCCCGCATGGAGCTCCTTTCCCACAACCCAAGTTGGCAGAAAATTCGTCTCGTCTTCACTTGGACGTTAACGCAAATGCCATATGATTTTCGTGTTTTCAACTCGCGCGAGGTCGATTTGGCCACCACTACATGCCCAGACTGGCATTTGTTACCCCGTCAGGACCTCAGGTTTTGTCCGGCTCCTCGTGTATCCAAGGTGTCTTCATCCACTCGAATATGGGGAATGAAGCCCCATCCCAGTACTCAGCTCAAATGGCCTTATCGGCGAAGCTTTGCAATTTCCAAGACCTAAGGAAACTCTCACAGGGCGGTGGTCCTCGCTTCGTCTTTCTTTGCTTTCTTGCACTCTCGTACGAAATCCAACCTTTTGACGTCATTTGATTCCCTAAAGGTCTGCTGCGTATTCCAGTCACCTTCCCATTCGAGACCAAGGCTCATTATCTGCATATATCTAGTCTGACTTTAATATCAACACCTGCAATCAATGACCCATAGGCATATGATCCAAAGGTAGCTTAGCTTGGGGGCCTATGAGGGGGAACATAAGCACGAATGTACCCGTCAACAACTGCGGCGGTCAAAGTATAACAACCCGCAGACTACGCTGCTCTGTCCGCAGCCTTCATCTTTTGTTTCCTATTTACCGAAGCCGCGTGGTAGTCTTTAGGAAGACTTGTACGATGGCTATCGTGACCGTCCTCATCGCCTTTCCCATACTCTCTCTCCTCTTCATCATCCTTCCCTCACTAGCCCGGCGCATCCTCACCACCCTCACAGCCCGTAAACATGGCTACTCGCGTCCACCAATGCTCCCCGCCAAAGATCTTATATTTGGCATCGACACCGTGCTCGCCAACTTCCGCGCCCTAGGCCAGAAACGCCGGACCAAACAGCTCACCACCCTGTACCAAACACTCGGTCCAACATTTGAATCATGGCCTTTCGGACGCCGTGTCATTAACACTGTCGACTCCCGCAACGTCCAGTTCGTCTTGTCCACCGAACATTTAAAGTTCGGCAACGGACCTATAAGAGAAGAGCCCTCGAGACCCATGATGGGGCGCGGATTGCTCGTTGTTGATGGTGACGAGTGGAAGCACGGGCGGGAGATGATTAGGCCGACGTTTACAAGGGCGCAGATCAATGATCCAGAGATGATTGAGCGGCATGTGGAAAGGTTTTTGGGACTGTTGCCGAGGGATGGGGAGATGGTGGATTTGCAGGGGTTGTTCGATCGGCTTGTGAGTATGTCCTGGTGATAGGTTGGGAGGAGGTATTCGCCTTTGGGATGAAGGCGGTGGAGATATGGCACTGACAGATGCGCAGATACTAGACGCAGCCTCGGAGTTCATCTTTGGTGAATCCATGGATAGTCTCCTCATAAACGCTTGCCCGATCGACTCAACGTCCTTCCTCGAAGCCTGTCGCATCGGGCAAGAGGGGGTTGGTTCTCGCGTCCTCTTCGGTAGACTAAGCTTCCTTCGGCAGGACCCCAAATTTTGGGAATCGTGCGCTCTCGCCAGAGACTATACACGCCGCCATGTCGAGAGAGCGCTCGCCCGGCTGGCCGACGATAAACACGAAGCGCAGGAGAAGTACGTTCTAGCGTACGAGTTGCCCAAAGAGAGTGATGACGTAGAAGTCATCCTGAATCAGCTGCTCAGTGTCTTCTTCGCAGGTCGCGACACACCCGCCGTTGCGCTTTCGAACATCATGTTCATACTAGTCAGGCATCCTGAGGCGTGGACGAAGATCCGAGAGGATATTGATGGGGTGAGTAAGGAGGAGCTGACGTTTGAGCGCTTGAAGAGCTTCCGATACGTGCAGTATTGCATCAACGAAGGTCAGTGAAGGGTCTGCCTTTGAGAAAACTTACCCAAATCTCAGCTCACCGATTTCAGCACTTCGCCTCCTGCCCCCAGTGGCAAACATGACCCGCACCTGCCTCAAACAGACTATGCTACCGTACGGTGGCGGTGCCGACGGAACCTCACCCGTGCCTGTACTGAGTGGCGACACCGTATCAATGCATTGGTATACCATGCATCGTAACCCTGAAGTCTATGGTGCGGATGTCGACGAGTTCCGACCGGAACGATGGAAGGATGTCCGCCCGAACTGGGACTACTTGCCCTTCGGTGGCGGCGGCAGGCACTGTCCAGCGCAACAGCTTGCGTTGTTCTGGGTCGCGTATGCCTTAGTGAGAATGGCGATGGAGTTTAAGGAGGTGCAAAATCGCGACCCAGTGATGGAGTATGTGGAGAATTTGAAGCTAAATATGGAGAGTAGCAATGGCGTGAAGGTGAGTCTCATAAGGGCTTGAAGTTGGGTGGTTGCCATCGCTAGTAGCGTACTATAAAGACGCAGAAGAGGGATAGATGATCAAAGGAGAGTCTACGATAAAACTGTCGCTCGCGCAACATGTGGAGGTGGTCATCTGTGAAGCGAGGTCCTCCGAGGGATGAAATGATGGTGACGCTAGGATCCTTCGTGGGAGGGATATGAAATGCCAAAGAATAGTTAGAATCTGCACTCCAATCTATCCAATAAGCACTGAGTACACAATTCGCGGAAGCTTTGCCTGCTCCCATATAGACGACACACCATTCTCCCGAATATCCATTCGAGTCCCATGAGAAACCTTTTTGGCTGCGGCCTAAGTGGACGATCAGGACACTCTCATTCAGGTAGGCAACCTCCTGTCCACTCCCGCAAAGGCGGTTATGACTTGGCCTTGACTGCTAATATACACCATTTCTCCCCGTAGTCCAACAGTGGTTCTTCTATGGCTGGTTGGTGTACGGTGGTAATAAAGCAGTGCTCGATGTCTAAGGAGCTCCGACCAGCGAACACGCTTCATTCCTCACCGCAGGCACTTCTTTCGACCATCTCCTATCCTTTTTATTCATCTTTCAATCATCCATAGCATATCTCCCACCAAGTCTGTTCTCTTCTTCCTAAGCCTTACATCCGCAACTCCTCTCATATCCTCCGTCCCGATCACAGAAGTCATTCCAGGACCTGGTCTCCCCTCCCTCGAATCTCTGAACCTCACATCCTCACAAATCTAATCATAAGCCTCCCTCTACCCAGTCCCCGACTCCTCCTTCCAAGCCCAAGCCAACATCGTGCCCGGTACCTGTGGCCCAAACCACGGCGCATATGCTGGCTTAAGTGACATCATCGCCTACTAGTGATACCTCAAGCAACTCGATGCACAGGCATGCACAACTGACGGGCTTGTCATTTTCTGCCGTTCTGGACCGCACCCGGGGGCGCACGTTCTGGGTTTTACTCTGCCAGGGAACTTTGGGAAGCCGCAATCGATCTCCAACGGTAATGTGGCGAACACTGTGCTTTGGATGACCCACAATTGTGCAAGACCGCATACAATGCTGCCGGATCGGTAGGACTACAGACAATGTGCTGGCAAGTGGAGTTGGAGACTGAGGATGAGGTAGATGATAATGAGTTGATAGGTACCCAGAATGCGGTTGGCAATGATAATATGATTGTTGGCGCGTATACCCTCAGATTCATGGGGTAATTAAGGCAGGATATGACCACTAGTTCCAGAGATAGTAGATATAGCGATTGCCATTCTGGGCGTTGCATAGTTGAGAGTCCTTGTTCACTTTGAGGTACGATTATGCTTATAGTAGAAGAGCCATTCCGAGCTATTGTCTCATTCCTATGGTTCTTAATTCTGATCTCGCCGCATATGGTAGAGGATTGTATTGCACCGTAGGATTGGAAGTGTTGATCCTCGGTTGATGGCTACAGTGCAAAAGCCGTTGGAGGATAGAGCCCATTCCAGTCTTTGTAGCCTAGAGTACTCAATTTCGGTTCGACTTCGAGCATGAACTCTACTTAACATCTCGATCCAAATTAGCTCGATATGTCTGTCTAGCACTTAAGAGAGAAGTGAGTTGTTTTGCATAGCTTGCAAGGCATCCAATCACACAATCATCTCTCGAATCAGTACAGTAACCCGAGGTCTACATACAGGCATGTACAGCCGAATCTGAGCTGCGACAAGGCTTCGTGTCCTATCGCGGCTGTATATGCCGATGCCTGGCGGGAGCTGAGGACTGCGGAATGTCGTAGCGAGAAAGAAGCATACACTGCCTCTCATGGCTTTCCGCACAATCCCTGAATGGTTGAATACCACCACAAGAATGCCGATGCCTCCTGATCTCTGCATAGCATCATCGCTTGACGTCGGAACTTCTATCCAGGATCGGCAAACGTGTGCATGTTGGTGGCCTTCCACAACAGCCGTTGATTTGACATTTCACCGATCAGAAAATAGGTCGCACAAGCACGAGGTGCTGCAGGTCTCTGACCGATCGGCCACACTTGCTTTGCTGTGCCACTGTGCTGCGTTGACCCGCCTGCGGACATGCAATCCCAGCGCTACGGCACTGGGGTGCGTTCCGAGTTTCCAGTGACGGTCGAGAGTGCGGCACCACCAACTTGGCCTCCTGCGGGTGAGACGTTGCTCGAGTGGAGCAACAGAAGTTATATGTCATGTGACTGAGTCGACTGGAGAAGGTGCGGTGCTGACTGCATAGACACCTGCAAGCGTGGGAGCCGCTCTAGATCCCAGCGCTTCTTCGCATTTTCTGATATGTAGTACTTCAGGCGTCGGGCTTGGAAAACGTGGGTGCAGCTGCAAGAACACATCAGCGCATCAGCATCTTTCAGCTATCCGCTGCCTTCGTGACCGTCGACTTACGCCTCACTCGGTGCTCTGACGCACTGCATGGCTGTAGTGGGTTTATACACCAACCATAGGGCTGAGAGACCCACCATGAGCCCTGGCGATCACACTCGGTGCATGAAAACGTGTGCCGGATTCCAAGTCCTGAGTCCATGTGGTCGTCTCGGCTGAGTCGCATATCTCAGGCGGATGAATGACGGCTATTGTCGTCGCAAAAGAGTTTAAGAGACATTCAGGAGAGCGCATATTCCCCGAGTAACCCCAGATTAGGGCATACGTGGGAGACGTGGACCCTGTCTGCGATGACAGGGAGGCACTGCACCGAATGGGGGTAACCTTCTCACAGCATCTGCCGTGCACGCAAGGCAAAACATGTCTTACGACCCTACCTGGGTGGTGGCGCATCAACGCCGGGGCAAAGGAAACTCCAATCCTAGAGCTGAGGTGAGGAAGTCTTGATATGCGGAGAAAGGCTTTGCAGACGCATGTTGCTGTAGCATTTTGGTTGATGGTGTGAGCGAATTGTTCTAGCGCTGAGCGGCTTCTTACGAATCTGCAGCCAAACACCCCTCTGCAATGTCTGCATGCCCAATCGCGACGGCTACCGCGACGAAGCGCAAGAAGATCGCTACGGAGCGTCCGCCGCCGCGTCGGCGGCTACCCAACAAAGCTACTGTGAACAGGCCGACGTAAACCCCAGGTGGCCGTCAAAACTTCGTGGCGGGTCTCGCCAGCGATGATTGCTGATTGCGCATTCATCTAGCGGCATGCGGCATTCCGCAAGCGAAGAGACTGAACCGTGGATTGGAGCACCCTACCGCTCTTACGCATGCAGTGGAATTGCTCCGCGAAGATCTCTTTGGCCCGACCTGATTGTCGTTTGGCTTCAGCTGGTTCAGTTCCTGCATCAGAGCAAGCGAACCGGGTTCACTATGTTTCACGTCGGAGAGGTGTGCCTGGCATCTGAAGATCTGGTTCGTCCGGAGAGAATATAGACTTGTGAGCGGAAGGCAGCGGGAGGGAAGGACCACTGTTCTTGGGGTGTGCTGAAAATGCGCCGGTTTTTCGAGCTGAGGGGTTTGTGGAAGTGGAGGGTTGTTGATGGCTGGCTGTCACCAGCAAAGGGGCGAGAGGCTCTACGGTCAGAGTCGAGGTTGACGCGTCCCTGACCCCTTCACGGTCGCGAGTACGGAAAATAGTCCTGTGCAAAAGGAGATGTTTCTGATGAACCAATGAATGTGGTGGGAGTGATCGGATCGCACGGACTGAGATACTTCAGCCCTGAAAAAGCACTCGTCGATCCAGGCCTGCCTGAAGCGGCTCGTCTCGACCGAAAGAAGCATGCGCTCGAGCAAACAAAGCAGGAGGATGGGAAGGTTCATCGGGCCCTGTTCCGCAGCCTAGCCATGAGAATTAAGTTGAACGATGATGGGAGAGTTTTGACGGTGATGACGGCCGGCCTCGAATTCGCCATTCGGGAAGGTACCTCCCTCATTGGCCCAACAGTGCTATTGTCGCAATCCCACACACGCATGTCCCAGACAACCGGAGATTTCTTCGACAACGTTGTCGCATCTTGGCTCATAGGACGCTTGCGCCACATTCATTACCGACAGATTGCAGCAGAACCGAAATAAGAGGTCCCCTTTCATCGTGGCGACGGATGCGTTTGTTTGTCGGGTCGCGGAAGTGAAGCCACAGGGTTCAAGCATCGCGGAAGATCCAAAATTGCCAATACCCCACAGCAAATTGCGAATCTCAACTGCAATCCTTGCGCGACAGCAGGGTGGACTCGAGCCACGGATTACGTCGATAGGACTGCAAAGGGGATGGCGCTGTATTGAGGATCATTCAGGTATCGAGCCGAGCATGGAGCTGGGTTGTTAGCGAAGACGTATAGCTTCAATGATGGCAGGGGAGATTTCTTGCTGATGTGAATGTATGATGCGTCTGATATTTCCAGCCACACTTGTTGGCTATCTACCTAATCCGCACTCATGTGCAGAAACAAGATCACCACTCGGCTGTGCAAAGCAAAGTCTGTGCAGAACTTCCGCCATCCACCACGTCTGCCGCACAGAGAGACCAAATATTTTAATATCGTCCAGAGCTTGCAACTGCCCCCAAAATCCCACTGCTGTCATGCCACATGCGGCGGGATAGTAACGCAGGCAACCACAGGAGATTGCCGGTAATATGTGTGGCTCGGCATAAACTAAAAGGAAAAAGGCATGTAAAGCGAGAGGATGTGAAGATATTGAAGACGTAGGGCAGAAAACACTGCCACTAGAGCGCCTGTCAAAGTATCCCAGCTCAGATCAAAACATGATGTGACCCTTAAATACCCGTCCTTCCAGCACCAGGCAAATCATGAAGAAGATGTGAAAAGAAGGTGTGGTGATGTGTACCGAAATTCCAGTGTCGCGTTCCAGTGATGAAGAGATGCATTGCAAATATGCCCCATTAAAACATTCGTAGCCTCGCTGTTGAACTCCATGTCATGCGAGAGAGAAAAGGAAATGAGTGTGTTGTGCTCGATAAGACGTGATTCGTGTCGTCAATCGGTAGTCCTTGGTGAAGGGAGTAGCGTTGAGGTGATTAGAGTGAGGTCAGAGGATGTGTGCGTGTAGAGGCGGAGGCGGTTGAGTCGGATATTAGCATCCTTGGGGTTTGGTAGGTTCCCTTGGCTTCCAGAACTGCATCAGCTTGCTCAGCCGCTTATGCTTCTTCTTAGACTCCCTTGTGTTTGACTCTATGTATTCAGAAGCCGGGCGAGACATATGAGAAAGGTTGCTGCGCTGTCCATTGGATGAGCCTTGGATGAGGCGGGAAAGGCTTGCAATGCTGGAGCGCTTTCGTCGCCGTGACTCAACATCGCTAGGCACAGAGCAGAGAGATGCTGACCGATCGCCGACCCGTCCGGGGCTGACCAACGGGAACCCATTGTGCATGGCGCTGGCAGTCGACCGTGAAGAAGTTAGGGAGGGAGTGTCATCCACCGACACGCGAAGTTCTGGTCCAGGCTCTCCAAATCGTGGAGAGGGCATGACGGGGTAGTCAGTCATAGAAGAGGCCGCGGTACCTAGGCGGGGAGTGTCGAAAGAAACCTGGCTGGATCGATAATCCGGGGAGGGGAACGAGGACGCGTACGTATCTGGTGTCATAAGGGTCTGTTGGGGAAGCGGGATAGACAGATTTATAACGGGTTGAGCATCCTTGGACTCTTCTTGTGTCAACGGAGGAGTTAGCGTTGAATCGGAAGAATGCGTTAAGGAGGATGTACGAGGCTCCTCGAAATCTTGCACGACCTCAACCTGCGCAACTTCTGGTGACTGTTGGACCGTGGCCAATGCGGGCATTGTCTCAGGTGTGGCCCGCGGGGAGAGCTGCTCAGCCGAGTCTTGCCGGAGTCGCTTCTGGGTTCGCTTGATGCGGAGGCCGTCGTCAAAGTTCCAGTTGATTTCAGAACCATGTTGCATGCCGTCTGCCTCCACGATTTCGACCTTTGGCTCTTCAGTCTCTACGAAGAGCGCTTTCGGGGATTCATTTGTGGGCTTCTGTGTCTTCGCTTCGGTAGACTCCTCTTCGGGCTCGTCCTCTTCAAAGACGTCTGCCATTGTCGAAGTAGTCACCCCGACTACGGTGCTCTTCTCGAAAGGTGCCAGCTCGGGAGCGCTCTCGGTTCGACGATGGCTCTGAGCTAGCCCACCTGCACTATGCATGGCTCGCCGATGTGCACCAAATCCTCGCTGCCCACGAGCGGTCGGGCCGTTCGGCGTATTGAAGGGACCCAAAGCCGCGTCCAAGTCGATGACGGGGCTGCCTGTGTCGGAATCCACCCGCTTGAGCTCACGCGGCCGCCAGGACATGATATCATGATGTGTCTTCTCGCCGGGAGTGGACTCTTCGGTAGGAGAAACGATGGTGACCGTGTTGTCTACATCGAAATTAGCCTCGAAATCGAAGTCCTCAGAAATGTCCGTGTCGTCCGCTTCCGCCGCGCTGTCAGGTGGAGGGGTGGCCGCCCGGCCTTTGGATTTCTTCGAGTGTTTGCCTTTCTTCGGAATTATCGAGTTGGCCCAAGATTTCACTTTCCTAGGAGTCTTCCCCGATTTTCGGGATTTCGATTTAGCAGTACCCTCGAAGACGTCCTCGTCCTCAACCATCGGCGAAGGGAGCGGCGAGTCGACTGATGCAGACAAAGCGGGGTCCGAAACACTCGCAAGGGTAGGTACTAAGGGATCGCTACGGCGGGACTCAAGGCGGAAGAATCCTCGGCGCTTGGCGGGGAGATTTGGAGATGTAGGACTGGTCACAGCGGTGGGCGACACAGCGGATGATGGTCGCTTTCGGTTCTCAGCGTCACCACCAAGATGCCCGCGCATGTAACCATCCAAGATCGCACCGGCAGTACTTGGACGCCGCTCGTCTTCCGGTGTTGTACTGAGTGAAGGACGGCCCGATCGGATAGCCTTGGGGCTAGAAGTGCCTGCGCTGATGACGGACGACAAGCTGTTAGTTGCCGAGTGACCACGGACAGTCGACATGGAGGTCTCTGTCTCAGAGGAGATTGTGGATAGTGGGCGAATGTACTCCACTCTGTCTGAGAAGCCCACGCGAGCCCTCGACGGTGGTCGTGGCGTAGCATTGGTGTCATCATCGAGCATGCCAGTGCCCCGCAGGGAAGGTTGAGAGACCGACTTGTTCACAGAGTGACCAAATTGGAAGCCATTGCCCTCCAATGGGGTCACGGGAGCACTGCCAGACCTCGCCTGACCTGAGGGGTTCATGATCGACGACAAGTCGTGGGAAGAGATGGCACCCGACCGACGATGTGCGTGGCCTCGACGTCCTGCGGGAGGTCCTGGCCGAAGGTTTGTGTTTGGCGGAGGGAGGATACCGTCGCCTTTGGTAGGGCTGGTGCTCAAGAGGGTAGAGCCTCCAGCTCGTCCATCGCCGCCAATGAACTCACTTCCACCCCGCCTGTGTCCGCCAATTGGTCTCGAGGGAGTCGTAGGCGTCGGCAACGGTAACGGTGAATGTGGAGGCGTTGTCACTGCGGCGGGTGCGGCGGGTGTGCTGGAAGGATTGAAGGAAAAGTCGGGCAGCGCGCTCACTGACTTTTGCTTCGATCCTGGAGTCGAACCGCGACGGCCAGTGGGATATGCTTGGAGCGACATTGGGCGGCTGGCCAACGCGTTGGGTGTTCCGGTGGGAGTGCCCTCGGGCTCGCGCATGGGGAAGGTGAAGTCGGGATTTGGGAGCAGCTCAATCGGACCGCTATTTGAGAGGTTGCGGCGTTGATAGAGCGGTGAACCGACGGCGGCAGATTGCGGTGCTTGAGTAACCTGCTGTCGTGGCAGGGCGATTGAAGCCATTATGAAGCGGCAGGCGGAGACGGGCTGCGTAAAAAGCCTGGTGAAGTCGAATTGGCAGCCTTGACGAAATTAGGGATCGCACCGCCCACGGCAGCGCAGCGATCTGCCGTTCCTGCAGGGTGAGATTTGCGGCTTGCGTGCCGGATGGTAGAACCTGCCAGACAGCAAACGCGCTGCGGTTGGACAGCGTACGGTGGGTGGTGCTACGAGGGCCGGTACGGCGGAACTGAGACGAAACAAGCGCACTCGAGGTACAAAGCGCTGACGAGATTACTAGTAGCGCAAGACACAAGTCAGCATCGCAGATTCGAGGGTCGCCGAAAGACTCAGAGGGACGACGGGGCGGGCGCATACAGTACGGGGAGTGGAAGAGGGGCGATGGAGTAGGGCCGGTGTGGTGCCGCGCGAGGTCGAGGAGGGAGGATGGAGCCAGTACACCCAAAGATTAAGGAACGACGAGGTGAAATGAACGGACAGATACCGCACGTCGACTGACAGCGCACCGCAGCAGCTGTCACGAGCGACGATGGGTTCCAGGGAGAGGAGGAGGGGCGGAGGCGGAGGGTAGAGGGTGCCCAGGTGGTGATGTAGAGCGATGAAGATGAGTTTAGGGAAGGAGCGACGAGAACGCACTCGTCCCCGTTCGCTCCTGCCCCAGCGACGCCGACAAGGATGCCAGCATGCCTAGGGTGGCACGGACGGACCCACCCTGACAGGGATCCGCCGCCAGGACCTCACCGCACTTGGGCCGGGCTGCCCTGATCAACCCTGCAGGCCTGAAATGCGCGAAGTGGCCACGCTTTTTCTCTGCGCCTGCCGTTCTGCGATGCCAGCTGCTACGCCTTCGGGCCAACACGAGAAGCAAGGAGAAGCATCGCAAAGCCGCAGGGCCGACTTGGAGAATTGAAGAACGGTCGGCCGTGGGGATGGTTCATTTCGCCTCTGAAATTTGCTTGTCGTGCCTGAACATCAACCTAATCACAAGGCACGGCGGGTGTGCTAAAGAACGCTCGTCCTTGGAAATCCGTTTGCCGGCTCGTTCAGAACTTGGAAGCCTACTACTGACTACATTCATGGGGGCTCTATGAGGCCTTCCGGCTCCAAGCTGCACTCCGCTCTACGCTCCGCTGCTGTGCCGTACGTATAGAGCCACGCAGTCTCTCGAGCGCCTGCTTATCATCCGCCGCAACTACTGCATGCGTTCGTCCTCCGCCTATGTGGGCTGCCCCTCGAGTCGCGGAGGGGAAACAAGGTCGTCATCCAGATCCTCTGGCGACTGCAGTAGCGGCATCGGCAACAAAAGCGTTCACTCGCGGACGCCGCTGCAAGCGATGCGTGTGCGGAAATGCCACTGCAGACTGCACTTCGACTGCTATCTCAGACCCCTTGGCAAACCGCCGCCGGCCGAGCACGCTCTCGCTGGCCGCGGCTTCGGTCACGACCTCCGGGTGTCGCGGCAGGGCGTTGATGAGAACTTCAGCCGTTGCACTGAGTAGCAGGTCCTCTGTTGGCCGTGCTCTCCGCACCGTTACCACGGCATCCGAACGCTTCAAATCTCGAGTCGCCGCCCGCTGCACATGAGGATGGGCAACTGTTGTTTCACCGTGGCCGTTCGAACGCAAGCTCTAAGGCGCTTTGGGAAAGCTGCCAAGCGCTCATTTGATGCCGTCCAATCACTTCTTGGGTTTGCATCTCGTCAATGCAGGGGCTAGCCGACCGCGCTCCAATCCCCAAGTGTGAGTCGACCGACGAGCACATCCTTTGCCACCCATAAATAGGCTGTGATAGACGAATTGCGGAGAAGATGGCTTGACGATGCATCTCTTACCATGTTTGCTTTCCTGAAGGCGCTGCCTAGGGATGGCCAGATGACGCTGGAAGTTCGGGAGCATCGCGAAATGAGGCTCGTGCAAACAATATGTACAATCAATCTAGGTAGTCCTGAGCGCCTACATGTAATTTTGGACTAACGTATTGCGGGAGCTGTGTGATAACCACTGTGTACAGTTAATCTACTCGGTTCACGGTACAGCTGGCAATCTGGAGTTGCAGATCAATCGTACGCCATGAGAATCTCAAAATCAACGAGGCAGCGTCCCTGAACCTGCAGCGGGCGTTTTCCGCCTTATGGTACGACCCTCTGTCGGTCCCTGCAAGCCAAAACTTTCTCTCCTCTTGCTTTTGAAGGTACCTCTCTTGTGCCCCATCAGATGACCCTCACAAACCAGCCTTTTCGTATTGAGAACCCTCTCACTCCTTCGCTGCATGTCATAGCGAAGCCCACAGTTCGCACTTGCAGCAATAGCGCGGGCGCCCCGAAGAGCTAACCACCAAGACTCGGTATTTGGGCTGCTAGAGAAATCCGACCACGCAAGCCTCGGGACGCCGCCGTTCTTGGGCCGATGAAATGTATCACAGCCAGGTCCTTCCCCGTTCCTGTCCATCGCACGACGTCAAAGGCTTTGTCGGGCTGCTTGCATTCCGTCTCCGAAGCGCCCACACATCATGATCTTCAGGGTTCCTCGTCCCATCGATCTTTCCATCGTCCTCTCCCTTCCCAAAGCAGTAATGCCCCGTCACATACCTGTCTCTATTCAAACTTTATCATGCAATTTCGCCGTGCTTCCGGCTCCGAGACAGAGGAAACAATCTGGAAACAGCATGTGCACTCCCGATCCCGAGGAGCATTCACGAAAACAAATGATTCACAGACATCACACGATGTTCGGCCTGACAATCCGATCTATGGAGACGGCGCGCCAACGGCTTCCCAGATGGGTTACACCGCATGTGCTGGTTTCTCCGTAGTCTACGTCGAATCCCTTCCTTGAGAACGGCGGCGAGCAAGTAATTGAGCAGTGTGCTGTGCAACATCTGGCGCATGCTCGGATGGACCTCCGTCGAATGTCATTCACCTGAAGAACGAACCGTGTTGCTATGTTACGAGGATTCACGATGTATTTTCCCGCCTCTTCAAACAAACCCTTAACAAGCTAGCCTTGCACTGCCACACCTCGCTGTGACGGCGTTATCATCCCATCTCCACACTCCTCGCTCCAGGTGCACGGTTCCGCGGACCGTTCTCACCAATTGACTCGTGTATCACGCCCCGAACAGAGCCGCAATCGAAACACCCGCAGCCCGTTACCTGTCATCACACTGTCAACACCAACTCAAAAGCAATCACAACCTCAGGCAGTACCCCTGACTCCCCCGTGTCCCTTTGGCATAGTCAGTCGCATTTCGAGATTGCGCATGCAACAAGCAATCACAACTGAGTAACTGGGCCCAGGGGCAAAGTGGTTCATCTCATCTCGTACAAGCCTTGTGGCTCGTATCTCCCTAGATCCCTGTGTCTCACAGCCGTTGATTGTTGCACCGTGGCTTGCACGCGCAAGTTTATCTGTTGTTGAGAGGGCTACAATTAAATGTCGATGTCGAAAGAGATATTCTCCTGACGAGATTGATGGCAATACCAAGCCGCTAACGTGCAGGTAGCGCGTCAACACCCAAGGTGCTCCTGCCACTTGGCATCATCAACAATGGATGAGCACGACTACGAATCCTGGTAGTCCCCCTATTTACATCACACACACATCCCTCGGACCTTTGATGCCCATTCAAATGACTAGTATCCTGACGCCCTCGTTCCTTTTTCTTCTCACGGTTCATCTTCTTGAACGGGACGACCGCTGCCACCAGGACGTAGAACGCTGCAGTTGCCAAAACGAACGCGAGAACGTTCTTGATCCCCTTCATATACGCGCCCAAAACGACTTCCAAGTCTGTGCCTCCGAAGATATGCGTAAGCTCTGCGGCGCCTGGTGACAGTACCTTCACAGAATTGATATTTGGCCGTTGAGGATGCAAGTCTGGCAAGCAGTCGATTGGCTAAAATGGATTGCGCGGCAGGGACGGAATAGGCTCCGCTGATAGCATTGAACACTATCAATTCGTCAGTCTCTACCGCTTGAGAGTATGCAAGGAAGGTACGGAAGGCACGTACTAAAGATGATTCCCAAGGTACTGGCCACATCCTCTGGGATGCTGCACACTTCCAACGTCATCATAGGTATCTAGGCACCTGGTCCAATACCAAACGCAACGAGGGCCTGAGATCCAACATATTTCGGTTTACTGCTTTCACGGCAGGACCGCGCCGGATACGGCAAGCAAAGTCGACGCAAGCTAGCAGGGTTGCATGATGTGCGTTTTGCCCACCAGAATACCGGCTAGCATGGCGCCGGCCGCGAAGAAGGCCATGAAGGGGAGATTATTGGCGCCGGAGGTGACGGCGGGTTGGCCGAGGATTGATTGAAAGTAGACGAGCAGGTAAAACCTGACGACGAAGGTGGGTGCATTTACCCTGCCATGAGTCCATCAGCAACCGATCTCGAAGAGGAGGATGGGTAAAGGAAAAGGACGACTTACATCAACCTAAACGCCATATTCGACTAATTCAACATCAGCTTCAGCAACTCTAACGGCATCATCACACGACCCCGGATAACTACTTGTAGAGCTTGCCCCAGGTGGGGGAGGAGACGTCGACGAGCAGAACACAGGCGCTTCCGTACCAGCCCGTGCCACAGAGGCGTCTGAAGTCGCCGATGATATTGGGGACGGCGGTTGCTACGATGCCCTGGGGTGTTTTAGAGAGTGATGGCAGGAGAAGGGGAAGGGGGAATGTACGACGTCCAGCGCTGTGATCAGAAGAGTGTTGAGGGATATGGAGGCCATGGTTTCGGTGGAACGGACGCCGGAGACGTGTTCTGGTTTGATGGCATCGTTTTCTGTGGTGGTGGTGTCGGGTTTCTCGTCGAGGTTGGGTGGTGTTGAGTCCACGGCATCACTGTTTACACTGGAGGTAGCGTCCATCTCGATGTTAGTGGATGGAGTAGGCGTGGTCTCGCCTAAGTCAAGATTTGAATTCTGCATGGACATATTTGCAACAAGTCTTCAAAACTGATGAGAAAGAGGCTGGTTAACGAGGCATTGATACGAGTTGGTACAAGCAACCCGTAAGACATGGCGCTCTTGGAATACTACAATCCATTGTTCACATTGATTCGAAACCTCTCAAACCCTAGGATGACGACGCCAGAGGCTTGATAATCAGACTGTAGATATAGTAGCGCTTTTAGTTGAAAGAGAGATAGAAGATCTGCATGCACTGAGCGTCCGTAGATCAGAGGTCCGAAAATTAGTACCTTGGTCTGCGTATGTACGTGGCGTCTCGAGCGTCGTGTCGGCTTTTGTCCAGAAATGCTCGAGTATCGATATGCTCATCAGATTCCTCCATATGTAATCCTATGCAGTAGAGACGTTATTGTTGGTCTCTCGTGTACCTCTTCAGACCCCTCGAGGGTCCTTGACTCTATCCTCATCCAGTCAATGTGCGAAGTGCTTATCGACCATACCTCAAGTGAACTCGATGGTACTCAGTCTGGAAAAACACACAATAGCTGGCGAAGCAATTGCCAGGATCCCGTCCAAAATCATAGCACGATCAAGCAAGGAGAGTATTCTGTTGTCCAGCTGAGACGTCATCAAGCATCTCCTTCTTCCTCAGCACCCATAATCCACCCAAGAGTCTATCATCACTTAGCAAACAACAATCAATCTCTCCCCCTCCTCACAATTTCCGATGCAATCAAATTGATCATCAGGGTCCTCGCAAACCGCCATATCCCATGATTCAACCACCCTGAAACCCCAATTACCCATCCGCACAACCATCCGCATAAGCGCCGATCATTATCATATCACCAGGCACATATCATAGCACAGATGGCGATGGACATGCTCAGCCTCGTGGGAGCCATATTGAAGCGAATGTCGCTTCCGGATTCTGGAGATGAAAGGATTGCCCGTCCAACCAGGGTCCCAGCGGGCCGTGATACGGGGACCCCACGGCATGTCTTAATCTGAAACGGGTGTCGGATGGGAGGTGGGGNGGGGGTTGTGGGAAGCCAGTGGAGGGAAATTGGAGGATGATTTCGTGTTGCAAAGTCAGGTGGTTTAGTGCTGCGACTTGCGACTTCGAGGACTTGCATACACATTATAGCTGAAGCGCATAGATATTATCAAGAAGCATCGCATTCGAGTGTGAACTGTGCTAAAGAGCTCATCCCAATCGCTCATTCTGAGTCGTATCATCCGTATCTACTTGACCATCAATACAAGCAAGAATTAAGATTGACAGCAAGGAGATAATAGAAGGGGTATCCGAGGCGCATCGAAAGTAAAAGTCGCTCCCACCAACCAACTCCGATAACGCCTCGCCCGCTGGAGGTCATTCTTGACCTGTACCCAAAAGACCATAGCGTCCAGTGACGCCAATGCAGTCCGTTGTGTACCCGTACAAAGAAAGGAAATCCCGGAAGAACCTCGTCGTACCGATCCGTGTGTCGTATCAAGAACCCATTATCGTCACGTTGAGTAACCTCGAAGCCCCGAGCATATCCGCTCATGCTCATAACATTTCTCAGGCACCAACTCTTCAGAGCTCCATGCTCCCTACAACGCCCTCACTGGCTCCCCTACTTCCACTCTTTCCCCTCGCCCAATTTCCGCTCCACGTTCTACTTTTACTCCTGCTGAGCTCGCGCTCCCTCAGGCTCTCGACCTCACTCTCCTCTCCGCTACTCCAGACGTCCTCCATACTGTCCTCGCGCCTCACACAGAATCCATCTTCACCCTCGGCATCTACAACTTCTCCGGGATGGTCTATGACCATATCATCCAGCTCGCCCTCGCCGAGCCCCTCCAAGCCCCTCGCGCGATCCGCACCGAGCCAGTACTCCGCCCGCTTACGGCTACCCGCATTCGCAGAACTCTCGTACTCGCTTTGCTTGAAGCGGGTCATGAGCGATGTGGGCACGGACGGTGAGTTGCTTAGGGCGGAGACGCCGCGCAAATAGAAGTAGCAGACGCGCTTGCGCTCCTTATTGTAGAGGAAGAAGTGGTGGCTCCAGATAGCACCATCATCTGCGAAGGGGTCATCGCTCGGCTCCCAGGCGAAGTACTCGCAGTTGGCCATGTCCATTTCGCTGTCGAGCAGCTGCCAGGAGCGCGTGCTCCAAATCGGCGAGCCGAGCGGTGTAACTGCGCCGGCCGGTAGCCCCGCAGAGTACATTTGTGGGCGCAGGTAGTACATCGAGCGGTCTATCTTGTGCATAAACGACCTCTGCGTCTCGCGCCGAAACTCATCGGGGTTCAACGTATTGGCGAAGTCATAATCAATGTGTGTAGCGTTTAGGGTCGCGATAAGGTATGCGAACGTATGTCGATTCGCCGCTTCGTTGAATGAGCCAAAAGGTGTGTTGCGTGCCATGTTTAGCTCATCGCGGAATTGCTCGGCGGAGTGTTTGGGGAGGTGCTGGACTGCGGAGACGAGTTCTTGATAGCGATCCTCGAGCGTCTTCTCGATGCGCTTGTACAGCTTCTTGTCACTGCCCGCTGCTTTGATGGTCCAGACGTCGCAGCCACCGATTATGGCGCTATCCTGCGTGTCGAAGTTGAGCGCGAGGTTGACCTCGTGGAGGGCGCAGAGGTCGAGGTACTGGGCGGTCAGCTACTTCGTCATCATTGCGGCGCTATCGCCGTATGCACACACCTTCATCGTGCCGGTTCAGGGGTGTTTTCCAAGGAGATGGTCGTAATTATGGTGTCGCAAGCGGTACCCGAGAGTATTCCGATATTGTCCGATTCAGCGCTGCCAGTTGCTGGCGCCTGGGGGTTCTCCTTTGTTCGGGTGGGGGTGACCTGCGTAAGCCGGGTAACGAGTAAACACTGCTCTAGGCTGGCTGCGGAGAGGAGTATATACTTGTTGCTCGGCTAGACGGATGTCTAGCAGGTAGAGTTCATATGGTACGAATGCGATAAGATGGTGGTGGTGGAGAGGGCGGTGGTGTGAGTTGGCTTTGTCCTCGGTGTCGCGAGGTGGAGGTGTTGACTTGGCAGCTGCGACACCGTCATGTGCGCTCACGCCGATCCTGATTGGTCAGCTCCTTTCTTCCCATAAAACCCCTCTCAGCCAACGATAGTCGAGAGTGAGCGGAATGGACAATCTGTGGACGGCTATTTGGTGTCAGACGAGGTGAGGATGTGTATCCGGTATGCGATGGTGTATGTGGGGACCGTAGTGGAGTGGGACGACATGCCAAGCTGCAGTGGTAGCTGTCAACCTAGCGCTATATTATGAGCGGACATCGGACGTCAGTAACAAGTATAGATCTTGTCGTTTGTGGTGTGTCCTGGAGGGTATACATGGAGTAAAAGGCGGCGCGACGATGGCGATGGATACCTATGCTGCAATGGTAACGATGTGTTAGAACGGCAGTGATCCACAAACAAAGAACAACAGACGAAAGGTCAAGCGTGCAAGTCTCGATGCATGATATGAGATCACGTTCGAGTCATAAAGACCGCTTGAGAAAGACCCAACTGTTGGCGAGCCAAGCCCGCAACGTATGGTGATGATTTGTGCAATAGAGTACATCTATCACCATCTGCTCCACACGGCGAGATGGCTAATAGTGCGTTCTCCGAGGATGCGCCAAAGCCCACTGTAGATATGCTTGCCGCGCCCATGCGCCGTTGTTCCTTGGCAAGACTGTTCAGCGAAAGATGCCGGCGAAGGCATAGGGTATACCGCGTTCCGAATCGTAGCCCAAACTCCTTTAACGCCCATTCGGCATCCAGCACGGCTGTTTTAGACAAGTGTGGAATCAAATGCCGCTCACACAATGCCAGCTTCGGAAAGCTTTTGCTTGAACTCATCCGCTTCCTGTTCGTCGGAGAGGGCACGGTCAGCAGTGGTCATGGAGGGATATGCGAGGGATCGAGGATGGGCGGTCGGATACGTCGATTGTGCATGGTTGAACACGATCGATTGCACGTTACATGATCTTTGTAACAATATCGTCCTCGGCCTGACGGTAGAGATGCGCGTCAGCGATACCGGACTAAGCGTGCAGAAGGGGGCTGGTGAGACCAGTGTCAAGACGGAGTGCTCACCTCCATGTCCTCCAGGCTATCCTGCTGGCCTATACACCGAAGCACATTCTTCTTGCTGCTCTCCTGCAACTCGCCTGCAATGAGGAGCTCATCGAGGATGAAGTATGCCTTCTGGAAGTTGAAGATGATGTCCAGCTCGCACACGTTGCCGTAGTACTTGTCCATCTGCTCGACATAGCGATGGACGATCTCGAGGGTGATCAGCTCGTTGTCGGTGGAGTCACAGCCGGCGATGAAGAAGAGCGA
The DNA here is from genome assembly GCA_019022785.1 of Pseudomonodictys pantanalensis. NCBI lineage: Eukaryota > Fungi > Ascomycota > Dothideomycetes > Pleosporales > Parabambusicolaceae > Pseudomonodictys > Pseudomonodictys pantanalensis. The sequence goes on from JAFHBV010000103.1 coordinate 72,583, forward strand.
GGCATATCGGCGGTAGACAATCTTGGTGTCTGGCATAGCGTGTCAGCAGCGGTTGACGAGAGGCTCTGCGAGTCCAAGCGTACCTTTGTACTCAAGGAAATTGCACATGCGAGTGCGGCGAGCGAGGACTAGCTGCGAGACATCCTTGACGATCTTGGCCTTGTCCTTGGGCGCGAGCGTGGTGAACCACTTGGCGAGGCGCTGGCGAAGATTTAGCAACGGGGCAATCGAGGGGGCTGGGATGGGTGGCCACGTACGACCTTGCCCTGCCGCGAGAGCAGAATGAGGTATCTGGGCTGTTGTCAGTGGGTTTTGGCCGCGAAATGGGGGCGGAGGGGCTCACTTGATAGCCATTTGGTGGGTGGAGAAGAGTGGTTGTGTGTCCCCCTGTGGAGAAAATCGGCATGAGCGGTCACCTGCAACCCCGCCGACGCGACGTCAAAGCCTCCTCATCCGCACCCCGCGCCTGCAACAGCAACAACGCACATTCTTCCGGCCGCCAATTGCCCATCTCAGGTCCTTCAAGCGTTTCGAGCATCGCTTTCTCTATCCATCGCTTGCCTTGTAAATACCTCCTCGCCCCAACCACGCCAGAAAGCAGCCCACCCCCAGCACGCTTACAAACGCGCCCCGAATCTTTATAAAGCTGTCACGCCTCTCGACCGACGACTCGGGAGATAAGCACCCATAAGCGCATCGGATGCGCATTGGCAGAGTTCGGAGCACAGAACGGTCGTCATGAAGCTCATACTGTCGACATCGTATGCCACTCCCTCTCCCTCTACTCCACCCACTCACACCTCAACAGGAACATAATATCGGGCGGCCCCTCCGTCCTCCGCCGCCCCATCTTCGAGAAATCAAACACCGAACTCACGTCCTCTCTCCGCGCAAACTTTACCGCCCATCAGTCCTCCTCGCCCACCTCAACTTCCTCCCCATCGAAACCCTCATTCCGCACCTGGACAACCCAGCAGTCCAGCACTCTTTGGATACCCTCGCTCGAGCCCTCCCCACTCGCCGAACCGCGGGAAGCCTACGACATCACAGTGAAACTATTTTATCTCCCGAATATACCAGCGGATAAGCGATGCTTACAAACACGGGAAGCAATCGACCTAGTCTTGAAAGAGCTGGGTACGTCTTCCATTGATCTTCTCATCGTTAGCTTCCCTGGCATATCCTTCGACGCGGATGATGAGGAATCGGATTTCGACGATATACCTTCGGCGCCGACATCTGAAGTCGAGTCTGGAGATGACACACCAGAAGACATCGACACCATGATAACAACATGGCGGACGCTGGAGAAGCTAGTCGACGAGGGGCTGGTCAGCAAATTGGGTATCGCAGAGTTTGGCTGCGCACGGCTAGAGAAGTTTCTGCCACAGACAAGAGTGAAGCCAGCGGTGAACCAGATCAACGTTAGGGATTGTTGCGTCGTTCCCAAACCGCTGATTCTATACGCCAAACAGCAGAAGCTCGAGCTGCTAACACACAATGACTGCACCAACGTTCTCCCGCGAGGAACACTGAGAGAGATCTTGGGCAGTGGAGAAAAGGGCGTTGGTGTGTTGGCTGGAGATGCTGACGAGCAAGCGGGAGATGGATTGAAAGGCGACGTCGAACCGCAGTGGGTGGTCAAATACACGGCAGTGGTCAAAGATCGCGGGGTTGTCGAGAGCAAGGGCTACTTTGCGGTAGCAGAGTTAAAAGAGGACTAGGGATGAGAAGTTGAATCATGAAGCGATTGTTCAAGATGCTCGATATCCTTTCGACCTCCAATTTGCGTGCGTCACGTCTGCCGTAATGCTTGACGTCAAAAACATGTCTCTACCACGGCACAGGCTGTGGCCCCCAGCACTCGATACACTCGGTCCGACTCAATTCCACTCCCGTATGCACGAGCGGTGCTTCACAATGATAACACCGACCTGCCTTCATATCGGGATTCGACTCTTCATCCTCCTTCGACGACCGCTTTCCTCCACTCGACCCGGAATCCACAACTTCGTACCCATCACGCTGCGGAAACGGTGACGGCGCCCTCGCCTCTACTTTCCCTATCTTCTCTAACGAGGAGCCAGACGTTGAGTTGGTGCTTTCACGCCGCATTTCCTCTGGAGTCTCGAAATCAATAACCGGAACCGGCGACTGCTGGACGGGATATGGAGACGGAGCGCGCGGACGAGGTATGTGCGGTTTAGGAGATATGGTGCGGAGTGGGGCTTCACCGTGATAGACGTGTACTTGGACGGTCTTTTGGGGTTTGGATTTCTTGTGCAGGGTGAAACAGCGAAAGCACATCATGAGGACGGAGCCGGTTGGCGATTCGATGCGGTGAGCAAAGAATCCTCTAGTATCGAGTGTTGCTGATGGAGCGCAGATATCCAAAAAGTATCCATGGTGTTTGGTTTATGTCGGACTTGCGTGAAGCAACCACCTCTTCACTAGTGCCTCCGTTCACACTCTTCCATCATTTTACAATCTTTCCTTCCACATCATCATTAAAATTCCGCTACTACTTGTTTGCCCTTCACCCACTCTCCGGGCTTCAATCAGCACTTCCTTTCAATATCCTCGCTAAATCCAGCATCACAGTCGTCCTTGATCCTCTCAACTTCATACCCCAAACTCGCATAGATCATGCACCCTTCACCTCCCAGCACTCTCCCTGCTGTTTCCTGCCCACCATACCTTGCAACTCGAGCTGCCATGCCTTCCGCCACAATCGTGTTCCCTAGACTCCTTCGTCAGCAAGCCTTCACTTTTCTTCTACAATTTTTTTTCGGGATGGCACTCACGGGAAGGATCATCCAAGCTCGTCCCCGCTCTATACTTTGCGGCTCCCGCCACCGCCGCATAGCCTAGTCTCCTGGCGTATAGGAAGGCAAGCTGCTCGTCGATGGCGTCGATGTAGCGGCGTGCGCAGGCGAGCTCCTCGGTGGAATTTTGGGTTTTGGAGGCGCATATTGTTGCAATTGGGATGGCGGAGAGGACGTCGAGGTCGTATGGGTAGGGAGCTGTGAGGTTGATGGTGGGGGGTGTCGTGTACGGAGACGAGGGGTAGTTGTAGATTGATGCATTCAAAGAAGGGCTGAAGGCGCATGTGGGGTCTATTGCCTGCGCGAGGGGGAGAAGCGCGAGGCTTGAAAGTACTAGGCGTATCATTGTTATGGCAAAGGAAAGGCGTTGGGGAGGTCGAAGAAGGAAAATCCTGCACCCACAAGAAAATGAGGAAAAGGGCACAGGCATTGGTTTTTATTGTCGGTTGTAAGGTAAGCCCGCTTCCAGAATTTTCTTCTCCGCAAATGTTGAGGGTCGTACACACGTACGGCCGATACGCGTGTCAGCACTTTGTTTACCCTAGCATTTTCCAGGCGCGATGTGATGATCGGCCCGGTTGCAGGGCAGGGCATATGAAGCTAACGCGAGGTCAGGCATTAATCCTTGTACGGTGATGATATGCTGAGGAATCTCTATAAGTCCCGCGAAGGTACAAATCCGATAAATAAGGAAATGGGTGCTGAATGCAGACGCGTCTGGTGGCTCGAGAGCGCAACGCGAGCAAGCGGGCTGAAGATGTCAAAATATGATATGATTGAGTGTTACGACAGACCATGCATGGTATGACGAGACTTTCCTAAAATAGTAGGTACATGTGTATGTGTTGAAAGTAGGTGTACAAGATACGAGCCCGTGCGAGATCTATGTGCTGACGCATACCTTCAGAGCTCTCCCTTGTATAGACAATCGAATCTCACCCCAATCTAGTAGACGTATATCCATCAAGCTTGGCACCTTAGTTGCCCCATAGCGTTCTCCTACCTCACCCGACACCTCTCCGTCTTCTTGCCACATACCGTCTTCGCCACATCCAACACCGTGGTAGTGTAGCCCCCGCAGAAGGTCTTCAGTTTGGCATGTTACAGTCGAAGCACTCGAATCCTGAAAGACCCTGGCCAGTGTAGACAAGATCACTGCCGCAAGCCCAACAAGAAGCGATACTAGAATAAGGTGCTTCGTCGCCATCCGGGATTTTGCTCCGATGGGTATTTGTGGGTGAGGAAGAAGATGATGAAAGCTTGGGCGAGGCCCCGGAAAAGTCGGAAGTGAGCTCACGCATTCGAGCGGCGAGTGGCTCTTGAAGTAGCCTGGGTGCAGACAAGGGGCGTTTGCGTATGAGCTGGCGGTTCGAGCAAACGGATTGTGATGGGATCGAGAAAGCCAATCGGGTGGCTAGTTGGGTAATAGGGATGTCCGTGTGTGGCCAGGTCAGGAAATGTGCAAGTAAGAGCCTCCACCTTCGATTCCGATAGACGTGCTGTTCTCTTTTGCTCGAAATCTACGCTGAGTTGAGTCTGATATGCTATGTAGGGCGGCGATGCAACTAGGTATGGTACGGTGGTGGTCGTGTATTATGCGGTAATGATGCTGAGAGCGACAGTAACCCCACACAAAGGCTGCTATATACGGCGACATTGTGTGACTGCAGAGGACGTTGGTGAAGAGCAAAGTTGCTCGGTGTTCAATCATGGGGGGTCTGCGCATAGTGAAGAGGTCAGTGAAGAGGAGGGCAAGTAAAATGGAACAAGTGGACGGTCACGTCGCCGATCAGTCGACAGCCGGTGGTTCCCGCCAAGGCGAGCGAAGACAAACGCCTCTCAAGTCAGAAGGTCGGACTTTCCTCCCGACGCTCCCGGCTGTCAAGAATCGATGGACGACGTCGACGCCGACCCAGCCCAAGATGGCAGGAGTGGTACAAGTCGGTTTGCCTCTACTCGCGCTGCCTCACTGTCTTCTTTCCTCGTTCATCCACCTCGCTGGATATCTTTCATTCTTCTATCGGGCATCGTCTCTCTCTTGCTATACGACAGTTCGCTACGTCATTGCCTATTCATACTTTCATCCGAGAAGCATCGTTGTTGAAGGACTTCTTTTTGGATACGCACTTCGCCATGAATCCGTATCGGAATCCAGATCAAAGGTTCAAAAGTACCCCCGGAGCAATTTGCGGACTGGTTATGGGAGGAACGAACGTTTTATGGCAGGAAATGCTTCAAAGCTGGCCATTTCGGATGGTGTCTTGCCCATATGGTTCCCAATACGGGTACTTGCTCAACAAACGTCGACAATCCTTGCGCTGTTGTTTCTCGCCTAATGATTCATGTCGACGATTATCAGCGGTTTTGAATAGCTTGGCTTGTAATATCATTCCATTCTTCTTCATTGTTTTCCTCTCGTGCGAATGGGAAGTTCAACAGCGGGTTTTCACAAAACATGGTCTTGACTGTACTCAAACCCACTTATCTCTCCAGTGCCGTTGATGATTTCAAGACAGGGGCCGAATATTAGGGGATTCCTCACAGTCATCGTATACTGGAGCTTCGAAAGAGGCATGCTGGATGGGGACCGATATTATAGAATGCTGAGCAACCATGCGGAGAGCTTACAATTGCACGACTCTGCCAAAGTAGGATGGATATCCTTCTCCGGCATACGGCACTGGATGCTGTCATTATCAACCATAGCAGACATGGATTTAATATCATGTTACTGACTAAAGAATTATTGAATACACTGAGCAAAACGATGTGTGGCTGTTGACTTAGTAAATGTATATGATACTCTTACTCGAGAGGAACTGGGGAACGTTGGTGTGTCTGCATTCACCTTGAGGGTTTCCACAAAGTCGGAAGCAACATCGGCACTCGAACGCCCTTGATTTGTTACAGACCCAGCACGTTGAAAACTCCTACCAACTTAGCTCTGGTAACACGAACCCACTATGCTGCATATGTTGACTGCCACCAGAAGCCTTCGAGGCAACATTAGCCCGAGGACCAAGCCTATGTCCGACATCCGCCTGCATCGGCACTCATTCGCCACGAGGTCAACGCCAGCTACAAAAGACAAGGGTTTAGCCCCATGCTAGCCTTCTAAAGGAAGGTACGGCAATCCCACAAACCGATCATCGGATGGTAAACTTCTGCAGGGCTCTCCCTAAAGTCGAGAAGCTGTTGGGAATCGGGATACCGGGTATGTTCTGAACCTAAAGAACCGCGGCTTAAAGGACAATTGCGTGAGTGGAAGGCTGTTAATGACCCCAGGGCCCCACGGGCGCGGGATGTAACGTTCTACGACAAGTGGATCGTCTCTTAGCGGTGGCTGTTGAGGTGACGTGTGGAACGGCGGGCTACGCCGTCGAATAGGAGGGAAACCGGGGGCTGCAGCGTAGTCTGGGCGTGGAAACCCAGGTCCGGAGTGTTGTTAGCTAGCGTAGGTGCGAACCAAGGCATGGCGGTGCGAGACGCGCGTGTTGGGAGAAGTGTGGGGTTGAGGGGAAGTAGAAAAAGGCTCGTGAGACGTTGATTGCGGATATTGAAGGGTGCAAATGGGCAAGGAGAATGCAACATGGCAGAAGACTGAGTCGAGAATGGCCAGGATTGCACAAACTTGCTGGGTGATGCGTCTCAGCAAAAGCGAACGTTTTGATTTGTTGAATTGAGGTTAATGTCTTGGTGGCTTCCCTTGGTGGCGTAGCCACGATGAACACGAGCGATTGTCGGGCGTCCGGATATAAGTCCATCGGATCGAGATAGCGCCTAAGCGCTTAAGCTGACAGATGCCACAACACAGAGAACGTGGCGTCCAAAGGCTCGGTCTGGAGGAGACAAGCGCATAATTGTCTTGAGTTGATTCATGGTAGTGAAGCGGAAGGGGTCAGCTGGATGGTCCGTAATGCTGACCTATTCGACCAATCAGTTAATTTAGTCTCCATATATATCGAATTACCCTGGCCGAGCTACAAGTGAGCCACTTCATTCGTACGAGCTAGGTACAGGCCTGTCGAACGTTCTAAAACGAATGGCCGCTGACCATCACACCGATGACGGCCGGGGATGGATCCAAGAACGGCCATTCGGGATCCCACGATGACCGAGCTTTGACTGCGCAAGGTACCCTCACAGTCCATTGTGGCGTTCCCGACGGTGAGCACTCCGACTGCTGGAGTACGACGTACGCGAGGAAGGGTCTATTGTCACACGGATGCGGGATCGAAAAGTTGCCGAGAGGGACCGATATAGGGCCGAGGAGTTGTCGGCTGGGGGTTGCAAGTTGGCTGCAGGCGCGGGAAACTTCCATGGCTGTATGCCGGAGGACAGCGAGTCGTATGCTGCAAGGAAAGTAGGTACATGAGCGATGTATATGCACATGACCTCTTGCCTGTGCTCGATGCGGCATTTCCCCTTCGCAGGAAGGGCTCTGTGCCGTGTTGCGTAATGGCTGCATTGGCTGCATTGGATCCGTTCTTCAACTGCCTCCATTCGCACCATCCCGATGTAATCGTTGTGCCCGCTGGGCACAGCTTAGGGGCGGTGGTAAAGAGTACATAGAAAGCTGGCTTGCGAAAACCTGAACGGTCGTTGAGGGTAGCTTCCGAGCTAACGCTTTTCTGCGCAGTTGGCGTCTCGGCGGTGCTCTGCCTGGAGCAAGTCTGAGTGCAATATACTCTTCAATACTGTTGAAGCTTTTTTGATGAATTCTTCTGCAGGCTCGCCATTCTGCTCATACTAATGACCGGGTAGAAGTTGGAGTCTGGGTTCAATTCTGGGGTTCAAATGACAGGCCAATCCATGACTGCGATTCCCGCCAGAATTCTAACGGCTGCATTGCAAGCTGACTGCATGCGCAGTAAAACCTAATGTTTCAAGATGGCTGGGAACTGCTGTGGTTCGTTTTGCTGACGGCGACATGAGGCCAAGAATAACGGTAAGGTGTAAGTACCTTGGCTGCCTCAAGGTGGGCTAGGTAACGGCGAGCTTGTTGCACCTAGGGCTCTCGATCAACGGTTCCTGTCGTTTGCCTGCGCAGGTTCGCAGGTATATGCATCCATAGCACATGGTGGTCTGACTGGCTGGGATATTCGTTGTAAGAGAGCAATAAAAATATGTGCAAGCGGGCAAATTGAGTAGACAGGGTAACAAGGTGGAGGGGCAGGCTGTGGCTTGGTGGGGCCATATCGGGATGCCGATTTCGGGATAGTACCCTGTTGGAAGGCGTTCACCGTATGCGCGGGAAAAGCGAGATGCTCGTCATCACATCTGCATACGCCTGGCGCCATCCTCTGTGCGACTGGAGGTCTTCTCGCGGCCGCAGTGGCGCGACCACTCCGACGCGCAATCGTATGTGCTAGATTGCTGTTCGCCGCCTAGACGTTCTTGGATCTCAGTCCCGCGGTTGCATCTAGCCCGAAGGTCCCTACCATAGCATCACCCGCCAAGGTGTACTGCTGCAGTTGGCTCGGGTCATGACGGCGCCTTGGCCGGAACCCTGTGAATAGCTCCTCACATGAGTGCCAGCAGGAGCATGGACTGAACGATGACGTCTCATGTGGCGACCGATCTGCTGTTTGCATGCATGCATGGCCACACGGGCATGGCAGATCTCTGCTCGGGTTGATCACAGAAGGTACCTTGACGGAAGCCATCTACGTCAATCGAAGAGCCGTGGAAGAACACATAGTCTGGTTTCACTCAGCCCTATGAGGGGGCTAGAGCCAGACACTGGCTGGAGAACTCCATGTGTGAAATAAAAGTACAACGTGTCTGTCGATCCGGCATGCACGTTGTGGTTCCCCTCGAGTATCTGATCCTAACGATCTTGAAGATCGCTCATATTCAGGGTCTTTGCATGACGTTGATGTGGAAATGTCTGCAGCAGTCCTTTTCCATTACAAAGTATGTCGATATTGACCCAACCAGCAGGCGGATTCGCCAAAGATCATCCAGGGCGACGGAGTTAATTGGTGCAATTGTCTGCCCGAGTAGTGGCTGATCTTTGCGGGAATTACTTTGTACGCCTCTGCCAGACTACCTATGGCTGTGCAAAGGATTCCTAGCAGGTGCGAGGACTGTGGCTAGCTACAAGCGTAGTTTCATCCCGGACCGTGACTTGAGTCAAAACGGAAGCTGTCTGCTGGCCTTTCGATAGATACCTCAAGTGGGCTGTCGTCATAGGTAATGTGAGCCCAGTGCTCCTACAGTACTTAGCAGGCGAAGGCCCAATGAACGGTGTATGGCTGCGAATAGAAAAGCCACCAAAGTGTTCCTAGGGTCAGCGCACTTGTGGGAGTCATGTGCAGCCCCAAAGGTCCAACCAAAATGGGCTATTACCGGCGCGCGTTGTGGGTAGAGTCGTTGGGCGCGCGCCAGGAGCTGACCCTCTCGCCGCGAGATTTTCCATGTGCCTGTTCAACCTAGCACACTATGCGCGACGCTTACAGGACGAGGAGTACGTCGACCACATCAAAGAGCGAGCCACACCTTGGGTGCACCAATTTGCAGCTGCAAGCTGGCCGCCTCGTTATGTCACGAATTGTCGCGATGCCGCGGACTTGCCATCCCTTGATGCGCTCCAGCAGCCAAAGACAAGGACGGGAGTGAGACCGGATGGGTCCAGGCGTTGCGAATACAAGCGGACGAATCGTATCGATAGACGCACGGGCCCAGCTGCACGATTTCCCCAGACTGCGGCATCTCGAAGAAGTTTAGTAAAAAGCCCTGGTCATGCGTCGCGAAGCGGGTGGACTTCTTAGCGGCCCATGCGCTGCCATGCTCCGATCACCACCTCGTCGCCCATCGTCTTCCCCAGGTTTTATGCCTGAGTATCCCAGCCCAAGTCCGTGTCTGCATTGACATTTATTACGATGCTGTCGGCGCCGAACCCATGTCCCTAGAGATGCTAAACTTCGTTCGTCCTCGTTGGACATTGCATCTAGCCGGGACGCGAAGTGGTCTGTATTAATGTGGCTGTTCCCGTGGTTTGGCGCTTGTCTAAAGGATGGAGAGACAAGGGAGCTATATGCAGCATACCCATTGCGCTGGCCTCTCACAGTACCGCCAGTTATTCCGTGGCCGAAGCCAAGCTGGCGTGAAACTCGATCTCGGAAGCCAGAGCAGCGTCCGAACCGCACCAGCATCCGCCTCGTGCTGGGGAATCCCCTCTTCAATCCCTACGCCTTCGTCTGTAGCGAGCTACACGACGAGTGACAGCGACGGCGGTATTGGCCGGCGAAATTAATTTGTGCATCGCACCCAGAGGGCGGGCCAATCTACTCCCAGCAAGGCGAGATGAAGGCCTTTGTGTCCAGAAGGTAGTATGGAAGACGACAGCTCGATAGTGAGAGGAATAGAGACAGTCTGCCAGGCGGGATAGAATACTGGCAATACGCAGTAGTCAGACGTGCGTTGCGAATAGAACAAGGTGGCTAGCGTTAAGCCGAGGCTGCAAGCTGCAAGCCCTGCTGCGGACGCTTAGGGCCAGGGTGTTACGGCGCAGAGCATGAGCATGCTCGGCCGTCGAATTTTGGAGTTCCCGTGCTTGCGCTCCCAAGCGTGGTCTGCCGACTTTCGGGGTTCGAGCAGTGGGTCGTTGATAGGCACGATCAGCAGGCAGTTTGCCAGCAACGGCAGGCTCATGGTGTTCATCATTGCCTCTCAGGGCTCGCGAGCCAGAGCTGCAGCTCGGGATCATGGGCGGCCTGCGGAGGCGCGAAGGCGAAAAGTGTGAGACCCTTTCGTTGGCCTTTCTGGCGCTAGCAAGCACCCAGGAGCCCCTGCAACGGCACCCGCTGCTGTAAACGTCCCATCGAAAACGTAAAGTACGCGATGCCGTTCTCAATGACGGCCTGCAACAGAGGGCCTGTTAGATGCCGCAAGAGGCGTCGAGCGGCGTCAGAGCCCTGTCCTCGCTCCGTCAATAGACCTGGGGCTTCGCTGCGAGCGTTGGGGTGCTGTGTAATGCAACGGCGCAAAGACGACCTGGTTCGACGGATTACGAGTACCGGCCTGGGGGATCTGCTTACAACGGGCTCCTCGCCCGAATGAAGGAACGGCCTCTGCCCTCAGGCAGTGCTTCTTCGCTCTGCCATCGTATCGTCACAGCTCAAGCTTGTTGCGCGCGTTCTTGTGGCCTCTTTCTGTCCCTTCGTTGATTGCATCTTCCGCGGCGTGAGGTTGCGCGGAGAGGTGGTCTGCGCGTCGTTCCTGCCCCAGACTCTGCGCCCACCAGCTTCGGCCAATCGCAGGCGCGGGTGGCGAGAGCTCCTCTGGCCGACGCTGCTCCAGTGTATGCTGGATTCTGGCCTGACGGCTCCCTGCGGACTATCCGAGCAGCTTCCGCCGACGGCCACCGTCCGTCGCCCAGGCGTTGAGGCTGCGGCTGGCACGCATCTGCTGGCCAGTGTCCAACGCTGTGTTGCTCCTCCAGCAACTTCGCTCGCCGCTGCTCCACCCGCGTGCACGCAGCGAGCCGGCATTGGGCCTTGCAGCAACAGGTCCGACCGCAGCAAAGCTTGCCGCCGACGTGAGAGCGGACCGCCTGCTCTAGGCTCGTTCCCTGGGAAGCTTCTCTGCTAGTCGTCTCCGTCGGGTACCAGACGTCTTCCTCTTTCTCTGACGCGGACGCTCTTGTTGTACCCTTTCAGTCTCGGACGCCCTGCCACTCGACGACTATCAGTTCGATCGCTGCGTATACGGCAGGCTTTTGTGGAAGACGGAGGTTTTCAAGGTGCTCATTGACTGCGGCATCGCCCATCAAGACCGTGGTTGAGCTTCTGGCGTTCTGGGCCGCCGCGTTATCGCTGTCCACCTCGCCCTGGTCGTCCCAGGAGCGTATTCAAGGTACCGTGAATAACCCAATTGCTTCACGAAAGGGCTTATGCTGACGTATGTGTCTCTGGGACAGAGCCCTTGTTGGTCATCCTTTGTTTATGACCCAGCATCGTCGNCACGGCCAGCTCCNACCAGCCGACCAGCCCACCGAGCCCACCGAGCCCTGGCTCACGACGACCCACCGACGGCAGAACCCTCGGATTCGTGACGCCAAAAATCCCGCGACCGACTTGGCGGTGTATTTCCGTGGATCTTGCCACTAGCACGCAAAGGCCGAGAGGGGTCATAAACCAGCAATGACGGCCCCGACTGAGAAGAGCACAATGTCTGCAGGAAGCGCCTCGAGCAACAGCTCGAGCGGCGGCAGCACTGGCAATGGTGAGGGGCATCAGAATACACGGAGAATGACATTCACTAACGGGCAATTGCTTTAAGCGTCGGTCGCAACTGCCAAAGCAGAGGACCCACAACCTGCCCCATCCTTCCCCCCTCCAAAAACGGACAAGCCGAGGCCGCACATCTGTACGACCTGCAACCGCTCGTTTGCCCGGCTGGAGCACCTAAAGCGGCATGAGCGCTCTCACACAAAAGAGAAGCCATTCGCATGCCCGGATTGCGGCCGATGCTTCGCTCGGCGAGATCTGCTCCTGCGTCACCAGCAGAAGCTGCATCAGTCAGGCGGCACTTCCAAATCGCGCGGCGGCCGTCGAGAAAGCACGACCGGGCTCCCACCGAGCGCTGCTGGCCGGGTACGCAAAGGCTCCATAGCTAGCAGCGTGGGCGGTCATGCAGGCCTTGGCACCGCTACAATGAGGCCGAGAGCGAACACCATCAGTCACATCGACCCCAGTGCGCTGCAAAGCCTCTTCGCGACACAGCATCCGTCTCTGGGCAGAGGTGGAGGAGGCCAACCCAGCCATTCCCACCATGCGAGTCTGTCTGGCTTCGGTGGCCACCCCATGTATGACTATCGTGGCATGTCGACGGCACCCGGCAACCACGGGCCACCTCACGGTCTCCCTAAGCTGCACACTGATCTCAGCATGAGCTTGAACGGCGGTCTACGCACTGCACCCATCCGACCCGTTGGACCTGACGACTTGGAATTGCAGAAATTCTTCGGACCGTCCGGCCCGACGATAAACCCCCATCAACTGCATTACCCTTCTGGAAGCGCATCTGGTGGCCAGATGCCCTTGAATGTCTTTGGTAATCCCTGGGCCAATCCTCCCTCCGTCGACGACGACGACTACCTCTATAGCGCTGGGTTGGAGCCTCCCCCAATGTATTCCGGGAACAATGAAGCCATCATGGACGAGTCATCGCCTTCGGCCATCAGTACAACCAGCCAGAGTGGGTTCAGCGATGCCATGGTCGATGGATCTGGGCAGCCGACCACCACAGCAATGTGGCACCACCCACTAGTAGCTCAGTCTCACATTCACCCAATGGCTTATTCGCTAGACACAATGGCTCCGATATTCCCAGAACTGGTGACGGACCCGGAAATATCCAAGGAGATGACAGATCAAGGTGCGCAGCCTGATTTCTACGTTTCCACGCCCCCACCCAGCTCGTCCATGAGCCCTTATGCGAGTATTCCAGGGATGCCGAACCAGTACTTCCAACCTCCAATGGCGTTCAGTTCTGATACTGGCAGCATTTCATCGGCGTCGATAAACGGGAGCGCACGACACAGTTCGGTAACGTCGGTTTTCACGGATACGATCACCGAAACAACAAGACAGGCTTTGTTGATGAACCTGTCCCAGGCTCTGGGTTACGGGACACAACAACGAAAGTTTTCGCAGCCGCATATCAGTTCACCACTGTCAGCCTCGGGTGCAAATAAAGGGCAAACACCAAGTGCGTCTCTTCCCAGTACTACGGATCTCCAGCGATACGTCAACGCTTATATACAATTCTTTCACCCACACCTACCCTTTCTACACATTCCCACGCTCTCATTTGACACGCCTGCATACTCCAATCAAATGCGCTCTGCTGGCTACAACCATGACGGCATGGTCGGTGGCAGTGGCTGTTTGGTTTTGGCCATGGCAGCCATAGGTGCTCTTTACGAACTCGAACACGGCGTCGGCAAGGAACTCTTCGAAGCGGCCAAGAAAATGATCCTATACTACCTCGATGAACGTCGTAGGGCTGGTCTGTCTGCGGCGAGCAATGGGCCAAACTCGTTGAACGATGCCATCAACAAGCCGCCGCTCTGGCTGGTTCAGGCCATGCTGCTCAATCTCATCTACGGTCACAACTGCGGCGATCGGCAAGCTGCAGAAGTTGCTAGCACTCATTGCGCAGCGCTCGTTAGCCTAGCGAAAGCTGCAGGTCTAGATAAACCAGCGATGGATGGCTCATCACACCGGCTCTCGATGGATCAGAACAGCATTGATGTTGACATGTCGGATGATTCCTTGCCCCCAGACTCCACGCAAAGGAGCACCCGCTTCGATATGTCAGACCTGCATGCGCAGTGGTTCAAATGGAAGCAAGTCGAAGAACGTAAACGAACGTATTTCGCAGTCTTTTCCATGTCAAGCCTCCTCGTTTCTGCGTATGCGCATGCCCCACGAATCCTCAACTCCGAAATACGCCTTGACTTACCTTGCGAAGAAGATCTGTGGTCAGCCGATAACCCTCAGGCATGGCAGGCAATGGGCGGTCAAACAATTGCGCAATCAAACGGGCTCAAATTCAATCATGCAATGACGTATCTGCTTGCAGCCAGTTCGCGTCAGCAGACGGATCGCGTTCCCAGTAATTACCCGCATGGTTTCGGCTCCGATTTCGCCATGGCGGACCTCTCCGAGAGCAATCTTCGACCAAGTACTTTTGGCTGCTACGTGCTCATCAACGCGCTCCACGTTTATATCTGGGAGACAAGGCAGAGACACACTGGGCGACTTTGGAAGACGCAAGAGACGAAAGCCATGCACGATTTGGTAGAACCGGCATTGAAAGCCTGGCAGTCTGCTTGGAGGGCAAATCCCAATCACAGCATCGAAAGGCCGAGTCCTTTCGGGCCTTTGTCGGCCGATTGCATACCATTACTCGATCTAGCGTATGTGCGGCTTTTTGTCAATCTCAGTCGGTCCAAGGAACTTCTCTGGCAAAGGGATTTTGACGGCATGGCTGCCGAGCTTGCAAGAGGCGTGGATATTGTCCCCCAAGCCGATTCACCTACTGAACCGCCTATGGATATGCTAGAATCGAAGCCAGTATTGCCCAACACTCCACCAACGACGATCCCTTCGCCGCTCGACATGGACGCCGTGGGTGAATTGAGTCCCGGACAAGGGGATCTGGGAATTGTACCTACTCAGGCCTCGAAGCGCGAAAAGCATCTCCGCAAAGCTGCATTCTACGCCGCAGATTCGCTCTCTATGGCTGACAAGTCCGGCGCGACCTACGCGGATCTCAATGGAAGAGAACTACCCAACTCAGCGGCTATGTGCACTTTTGATTGTGCACAGATTTTGGCGGAGTGGGTCGCTACTGTTCAAGATCGTGTTGGCCGCTTGTTGGGAGGTGTGCTGGGCAAAGATGAAATCGATCTGATGAGTGTCCCTGCTATCGTGGTGCTTGAAGAGGCAGATATCAGACTACTCGGAAAAATATCAGATATTCTTCAGACCGCGGATATGAAGCTTTCGTACGACATCACGTCGAACACGATACCCATGCTGGGTAGCTTGTCGAATCTTAGCCACTGCGGATACGGCACGAAGCTGCTCATGGTCACTGCGTACATGCTCGAGAAGTCTGCTGTATGGCCTGGTAAGTTCGAGTCGTTGCTCTTCTGTTGTTACGCATGTACTAACATATTAGCAGTGACACATGTAATGGCGCGTGCTCTGGAAGCTCATGCGAAGCACATCAATCAACGCGCTGAGGCCTCCGTCGTTGGCCCGTAGATATTTCATTGAGGGGTGTGTAAAATAGTGTTGGACGTAGTTGTTGACGATACCCATCGGCCAATATCCTTACTATCACGACCCCCAACGCGAAGCTCCATTTCGCCACGAATTGAACGGAGCATAACGAATGATTATTCCACGCCTAGTCTCAAGCACTACTTATGGATATAGACGGCGCTCAGTGTCCATGAGTCTGCTGGGTATCTTTTATATCGACTCCTTCCCCTTTCATCTCTTGGGCGTATACCGGGGGTTTTCTGCTCTTTTGACTTCCGAGCATGCGGACCACTGCTCATCTGCGGGCGACACATTCGTCTCCCGCATTCTTCTCGTCCTCATGGATCCTTTTGGACTAATATCGGGAGTGGTGGAGGAGCTTTTGCTTAACTGCAGCCTCGTGGGCCGCTTTACTGTGTTCGCTACTATATTGGTCGCACTCTGGCTTGGTGGAATGTGTATTGGAGGTTACTGGCGAACCGGTTCTATATTTGGTTTTTTTTTTTTTTTTGCGCCNCACGAAAATTGGGNCNTGGGANNGANAATNAATNAACGACCCTNGGCNAANNAAAAANANANNTACAANNGTGGGCAGNTNGGGANATNA
>JAFHBV010000104.1:0-88194 GCA_019022785.1 Pseudomonodictys pantanalensis
CCCCCCCCCCCCCCCCCCCCCCCCCCCCCCCCCCCCCCCCCCCCCCCCCCCGCCCCCCCATATATTCGGCTTGGAGCGAAGATGCGACGCTTGGGCTCTTTGGAGAGGAGCATCGCATGTGGCGCCGTGTTAGGCTGATCTGAGCAAGAACACTTATAGTGAGGCAGAAATTGACTTGATATCACTCGAATTCTTTCTTGCAGATATACCTCCATGCCTAGCCTTAGCTAGATCCATCTCTACCTACTCTCCGTCATTCAAAACGTTGGTCCAGTCCACTCTTGCATATACATCAAACCTGCCTTGACTGCATTCTTGCGAATCGGATGCGGATGTGGCCGACCGCCGAAGCGCTGCGCGCAACCAGCCGTAAATGTGCAGTTTTCCGCAATTTCCTCGCCATCTGGTTGATGCAGCTTATATTGCTTGACGTGGTCCTTGAATCCCTCTACGACACGCAAGCCAGTCAGTCACGCACCCCTAAAACCACACTTTTTGCAAGGGAAAACTTACTGAGATTGAAAGCACACGACACAAATTCGATGTTGTACGTAAGCTCCACGTTCTGTGTCGCGAACAGCCGCTGCAGATGGTAAAAGTGCAGCGGAAGTACGCCAGCCGACTGAGGAGCTTCCAAGCGACAGATGACTTCGACGCGTTTAAGGGAGCGAAAACACTGGTTCGAAACGGCGGTGAAGAGGTCGAGAAAGAAGCTGTCGCATGTTCCTTCCCTGTGCGTGCGTACGTCGACCGTGAGCACATACAGCGATGGGGGTAGAAGGTCTTCTGGTGGAAAACGAGCCATTTTCCGGGGAACAATCTTGATATCGTCAAGCATTTCGAAGGGTACGGAAGGAGAAGTGTCCTGGTATGGAATGAGGGTGTACAGTGGAACGTCGAGGTAGTCCATGCTCGCGTATTCCCTCCAGCCTATGCATTGAGTGGGTAAGCCCTGCGGGTAGACTCCACACCCATCGACTTCGGTGATCTGAACGTCGCGCAACGAGTCGCGATGGGCATATAGCGCCTGACTGATCGTGGGGTAGATCTCCGGGCCGCCGAGCAGATGGTAGAATTCTTGTGGGAAGGTGTATTTGAATCGCTGGAGCGCTTTACATGCTCCAATGGCGTCCGCAGTCCACGCACTCTCCATCAAACAATTCTCGAGCTCCAGATTCTGAATCGAAGACGATTGCGGTGGGAGGACGGAGTGCAGCCACTCCCACACTATAGGTTCTTCCTCATCCGCAGGAGCCGCGTCTCTAAGCACCAGTGTCTGCAACCCCGGGATTTCGAAAGCGATATGAAAACTCGCGAAGTTGTACTCGCGTCCTGCATTTATCGTAATTTCGAGCTTCTGAAGACACCCAAACCTGAGCGGATCTTGCATGTTTCCCTTCGGCGCATGTCGAGGCGCCAGCTGCCAGCTCAGCGGTGTACGCAGCAGGAAATCGCGGTGCGTGAGCGAGATCTCCTCGATATTGGGACACTTGCATATGATCATGACATTCTCCAGCGCTGGCGTATAGTATCTGGAGATTTGGCGGAGCGACGTTTTGGAAAGCCCGAGCTGCGTGGCTTTTGGGAGGACATCCATCAGACGGCCGCGCTCCTGGGAAGAGGGCTCATGCCTCTCGCAGTAGCTCGTATTGCCGCCTGTTTCACTGAAGCGCTTGACGAGCAGCGAAAGTCGTGGGTTCGAGAAGATTGAATTTCCGAATGATATCGCCGCTGCGAAGCAGCAGCTTTCGAAAGTATCGTAGAGCAACGGAGTGACGAGAGCGTTGAAGTGACGATTGACCAACGCGAAAGCAGCGAGTGGCTTCTTGCGCTCGTGGAAGTCTTCGCTGTCGACATTGAAGATGTCCAGCAAGAGCTCGTTCGGTAAAGCCTCGAGTGTGTGATCCTTGGGTGTGGTTTGTAGGGTTGAGGTCGAAGCCATGATACAAAGGGCGAGATGAGACGGGACAATGACGATATGAAGGTGGAGGCAAACGGGAGAAGCTGGAATGCGAAGTGTCAAGTGAAGAATGGAAAAAGAGGCTTCACGAAGTACTTCAGGAGGAGTTTGTTTGGGCGCATTTTCTTGGCTAGGCCGCAAAAGTGGCACTGACACAAAACAAAACACCGTAAGGCACGGTACCCTGCAGTTCACACTTCAATACGAAGTACTTAAGCAGGAAGGCGCCTTGAAGCCTAGAAGCCGCTAACCTGATTCGCGCGCTCACGTGCAGCGCGTTTCTCATGGGGTCCTAAAGAAAGCCACACATCTGGGTCTTCGGGCAGGAAGCTCGTACCTGAATTCGTGCCATTGGAGGAAGTACTATAGCATGCCGGACGTCGGCCCTCAATTCCTAGGCAAAATGCACGCGATGTCTTCCTGTCATGCTCACAGACTTGTTTTGGCAAGGCCTGAGACTGACGGTCGTAGCTGTCTGCCGACCTATTGCTGTACTACGGTTCTCCACGACCGCTGGAACAGTCAGGTTCTGACTCGCGACAATAGGCACTCGAGATTGGACTCACGGGGCGTTGCGGGCTACCTAGCCCAATTAATTGTTCCGTCAGACGTGGAAACGTGCGGTATAGCGCGGCCTGGTTGGTTTTGACGGCGTTCGTTCGATTTTGTGCATCGAGCCGCGGGCTTCGAACCGTCGAGCTGTATGTGGGACCTTTGGCATGCAAGATGCAGTGTCCCAATGAAAGACGACCCCCGTATCTGTGCCCCAAAGCCTCGTCCACCTGCCATTGTATCCCTCCCCGCTCTCTTTAGCCGGTATCTCCTCAATCCTCCTCCCCACCGGCCCTGGCACCCGCAGCACCACTCACGGGCTCAGGCCTTGCAGAAAACACAACCTTGTACTTGACAATCTCTACAACCTCCAGCTCTTCCCTTCCTGCTCTATTATCGCCCGTTCCTCCGTCCTCCATTCCGCCCATCTCCACATCCTGTTCCCTCGTATCTCTCCTTCTGATCACCGCAAACGGCTTCAGCAACTTCTTGCACTCGCCCGTCATGCGCTGGTTCTCGCCAACGTAGAAGTACACCTTCTTCATCCACTTTGCATCGCTGGGGTCGTTGAGGGCGGGGCTGTAGAGTGGAAAGACGAGTTTGCCGACACGCGTTGAGGAGGTTGCAGATGCAGCTGGGAAGTGGATTATTCCCTGGAGTTCGAGAAGCGCGAGGCCGGTGGGCGTGTGCAGGAGCGGCGGGAGGGGGTTCTCGGTGGCAGGGGAGGTGGAGAGAGGTTGCGGGTGGAGTGGGATAGACGGCATATTGTAGGAGATTTGGAGGTTTATGGATTGGGGAAGGATCGGTTACCGGGTTGATGGGGATGCCGAAGCTGAAGCTGACGCAGGCGTTCTAGAGCGACGCGTCGCGTCTGTGAGTACATTCGTCCGTGCGTCATAGCGGGGTAACCTGGAGGGGTCACCATGAAAATCTAAGATTGGAAACAGTTTATTATCTGCAAAGTTTCATATGTGAATGCAAGGGCTGGGTTATGGCCTCTTTGAACTCTTTGAATTATACGAAGGTGGCTGTGGCCGAAGAAAGCATCACACCAAGCCCTTATGCCCTCTTTCCGAACACCTTATCATAGCCGACCAGCGTAAACCTGAAGCGCACATTGTCGTTGTTGTACACGCGCTCAACGGCCTCTTTGCATCCCTTCTCGCTGATATCGATCGTTTGTACCCAGCTCTTGATGTTCTGCTTCGCAGCCAGCTCCAACATCTCCTCCATCTCAGGCCTGTTGCCAATATGCGAGGCGCCCATGTAGCAGCCGTTAGGCGCGAATGCCTGGGCCATAATCTGTGGCAGTGGCTTGTCGGGGAAGCCGACCATGTGGAAGGTACCGTTGACCTTAAGAACGGAGAAATAGTCTGGCAGGTTGAACTTGTCCGTTGCGTCGGCCGTGTTAAGAACAATGTCGAAGGTGAATTTCCAGGGCTCGTTCCACTTCTCCTCGGATGTGAGGATGAAGTCTTTTGCGCCGAGCTTGAGCGCGTCTTCCTTCTTGCTGGCCGAGTGAGAGATCACATATGTCTCGGCACCAAGGGCGTTGGCCCAAAGGACACCGAAGTGGCCGAGTCCACCCCTGTGTGGTTGTCAGCTTGCTTGTCCTGGTCTTGCAGCCGTATGGTAACCTACAGCCCCACAATGGCGACCTTCTTGCCAGGCCCGCAGCCTAACCGCTTCAGGGGCGAGAATGTGGTCAGACCAGCGCAGAGCATCGGTGCTGCAAGTGCGGTATCGAGGCCATCCGGAATCTTGAACGTGAAGTAATCGTGTGCTCGTACATGGCTGGAGTAACCGCCTTGCGCGACAGTGCCATCCGTGTGCTTGGCACCATACGTATCGACGGAATTGGGGCAGTAGTTCTCCTGGTCATTCTTGCAGTTGTTGCACGTAAGGTCGGCTCCAATCTGGGCACCGACGCCGGCGCGATCGCCAACCTTCACGTTCTTTACCTTGGATCCAACTTTGACAACCTTGCCAATGATCTCGTGGCCAACGCAAAGAGGCAGCGGAATGTCTTCGCCCCAGCCGCCGGTAATTGTGTGCACATCCGAAGCGCAGACACCGCAGGCGTCAATGGCGATATCGACGTCATGATCTTCGAACTTCTTGAGCGGGAGCTGTAAAGATCAGCATGAATCCACCCTCATCATCAACAGTTGCACTCACCTCTTTGCGAGTGAAGGTGCTCCAGTTCTTGATGTCGGTGACGGCGAACGCATCCGTAGTCTCTGGGTACGGCATTATTGCGAATTGATTCGAGAGTGGCCGAAGAAAAATGGATTTGGGTGCGAGCTGTGAGTACGAGACCACGATGGAGGGGTAGAAACAAGTGTTGAGGGGCAAGGCATTGTATTTCAATCCGCAAAAATAAATGGATCGGGCCATGTCCTTCCGTCATAAACGCCCCACCGCGTCGTGCCTGCTCACCTACCTGGGCAGCCTTCGGAACACTGTTTCATTGGATGTTGTTGAGCCGCTGCTTTGTTTATCGGTATGCGGCTTGCCATCATCGTGGGCCTTTGAAAGATCGTTGACGTATTAAAAAATCGACACGAATCAAGCGCAGAGGAGCTTCTTCCGCTGGCATTGAGTATAGCCGGCCACATGGGAATCGTAGAATGAGGCATGGATTCGGGAAGGCGCCGCGCTGTAATTATCACGATGCTGCCCGGCTTCCGATCTGAGGGAGCTCCTGCATCCAAGCCGAAGGTGTCGCTTCCGGTTATGTCAGAATTGTTCCGCGAATGAGGAGCGACATCTTTTCCCGAGGACTGACCAATGAGGTCCCTTGGCAACCGGCCTCGTCATCGTGAACGATCCTCTCCAATACCATGTGCTGTCGTAGGCTTTGTAAAGCACAAGAGCCCTTTCTACATGATGTAAAGCCCTTTGGTTCTGACTTGCAGCCCTCTTGCAGCCTTCGCTGGACTTATAGAGGTCGAGATCGGCCGTATTGGTTGGTAATCCAACACTGGGGCCGCCACAGCGTGCCATGCATCGATCCTGACAGTAACGCGTCTTGACTCCACTTGCAGGTGTTTCCAGCATTAACTTCTCTTCAAGTGCCATCTCCTTCCTGCTCTGGGGCCTTCACGATCCCCAAGTTTGCTTGGCGATGAGCTGACCGCCTCCTTCCGCTCTTTTAAACACTTGCCCCTCCCATCTTTCCATCTCCCCTCTCTCTCGACATATCGGGTGACGATGGGCCAAGAAAGTGCCGGATAGCCATATCTACACCTAGCTATTCAGCCTCGTACCCCACCATCTCGAGGTTAGCAGTCGTGATGCGGGGTGATTGACGAACGGAATGCCTGTTTCGGTAATCCACAGCAATGCCGACGACAGCAATGGTGGCTTCGACCTGGACCTTGCCCCCCAAGACGGACAGTCCAGGAGCGTGAACAGCCGCGGGGAAGCTGGACGGATGGCAAAATGGGCTGTTTGATGTTGCCCTCTGCGGCCTTTAAAAGCACCATGACGTCCGAGCTGTATAGCCGGTTGCGCTGTTCTACGATATCCGTTTGCAAGAACACAAACGACTCGTCGTGCAACAAAAGAGGTCTCTGGCAACGAGAGAAGGGCATTTTGCGAAATGGCTCCCCAAGAAGCGTACTCTGCCTCATCGGCAAGTGGCAACACCATGAAAGCTGTGCGCTTCCACGGCAAGCACGACCTGAGGTTCGAAGACATCCCGGTGCCACAGGTAGGCAATGGACAAGTCAAGATCCGGCCAGCCTGGGTTGGCATTTGCGGCAGCGGTGCGTCTCACTACCGTCGTGGACCACTGTAACCCAGTACTGATGGCGAATCAGACTTGCATGAATATCTCGGTGGTCCGAATCTTTGTCCCACGACACCTCATCCAATCACCGGAGAAACGGTGCCACTGACCTTCGGCCACGAATTCAGCGGTACGATCGAAGAGGTGGGAGATGGCGTAACGGACTTCAAGGCGGGCGACAGAGTTGCGGTCCAGCCTATCATCTATGACGGGGATTGTGGTGCTTGTGCTGAGAACTTCCACAATTGCTGCTGGAGCAATGGATTCATAGGACTGAGCGGTAGGAGAGAATGCAGCGTAGCGTATACGCTGAAATTCCGCTGACAGATCCAGGCTGGGGCGGAGGTCTAGCAGAGCACATCGTAGTTCCAACTTCGACTCTATATCGGCTTCCAGATAATGTTCCCCTCGAGGTCGGAGGTAAGTTCCTTGGTCGCCTTGGAATTCTCTGACTGAAACCTTCAGCACTCATCGAGCCACTGGCTGTCGGATGGCATGCCGTAAAAGTTAGCCCATTCCAACGCGGTAATGCTGTCCTAATTCTCGGCGGTGGTCCCATCGGAATATCGGTGATCCTCGCCCTGAAGGCAAGAGGAGCAGACAAGATCATAGTCTCGGAGGTGTCCCGGAAACGGCAGGAATTTGCCAAAACGTTCGGTGCGGACTACGTGATCAATCCAGCGAAGGAAGACCTTGTCAAGCGATGTCGCGAACTCTGTGACGGCCAGGGAGTCCACGTGGTATTCGACTGTGCAGGCGTCCAGCAAGCCTTGGACCAGGCAATACACGCGACGCGTGTCCGGGGAACCATCGTCAACATCGCGATATGGGAAAAGCCGTGCACGATCACGCCGAATGACATGACGTTCAAGGAGAGGAGGTACCAGGGTGTTGCGACCTATCAGGTTGGCGATTTCCAGGAAGTCATCGTGCGTAGCATCCTTGACTGGGCCGACTTTATGCTGATTTTTATGATAGGATGCCATTTCTTCGGGTAGCATGAAACCGCACGAAATGATCACGCAGAGGATCAAGTTGGATGAAGTGGAAGAGAAGGGCTTCAAGACATTGATCAACGACAAAGATAACCAGGTCAAGATTCTGGTAGAGGTAGGCGGGGGTAGGTGAGCTACTTGAAGGCGCTTGAGGGTCGAGTTCACTCATGTTTGTGGTTCATTTCTGAGTACCTTGTTGTCATCGTGGTGTTCACGGACGCTCATGGCATGGGCACCTTGGATGTGAGCTTCGGAAGGCTTTCCGACATCTTTCTTGCCCTTTCATCATACATATTCCCAGATTGAGCCAACTAGGTTGTGCACATATCATTCATTATTGCGAGAAGACCTTGATATCGAGGTGTGGCACAGTACTGATCGGCCCGAAACTCAATTCTCAAGGGTGACAACATCGCACAGCGCCCGGCACACAGTTCAACACGTAGCTCTGGTCAGAAAGCCAGACTATCAAGGTAGTCAGAACCTGCCGTTCCAAGGTTGCAAGGTGTGGCTCAGTGTGACGACGTTGCTCATAGCCGATGGCCTTTCCCGATAGAGGCAACCAGTTCGGCGATCGCACAGCTGGGAGATCAGTGGCTCATCGGGATCTGCGAATCGGAAGAAGTTCTGCTCAAAGTTTTGCGCGATGGTCGCTTGTGGCTTCGGAATGTTGTTCGCGGGCGCATGCAGGGATCTGGCACTAGCGTGGGTATGATGTCAACGATTCGTGTGCAGCCACCCACACCACGATCGCCAAGGCAGGAGCAAGGCTACATCCTGCGTCATTCTTAGGTTTGCCCGCAACTGGGTCAGGGCTCAGAATGCACATAAATCCGTTCCTGGCCCCTCGAGGCGTTCCACGATCAGACCAGAATCCCTACAGATTTCCCTGACATCTTTGCCTCGAAACCTTTTTGTTTCCTCTTTGAAACCCCTAGCGGTCATCCCTCACAATGGCTTTCGGCGGCGCTGCCCTGAAGCTCATTCAGACCTTCCTCTATGCCATCGAGTTCTGCTGCGCTGGCATCATTTTGGGCCTGTACTCGTACTTCCTCTCCGTCCTAGCAGATCGCGATCTGCCCATCCCAACGTGGGAGAAGGCCGTTGAGGGTATCTCGGGCGCGGCGGTCCTCTACACCATCTTCGCCGTCCTCCTCACCTGCTTCCTGGGCGGTAAATCGTTCTTCGCTTTCCTCGGCATCGTCTTGGACCTCCTCTTCTGCGGCGCCTTCGTTGCTCTTGCGGTTCTCACGAGGGATGGCGCGCACAAGTGCAGCGGCAATGTCAACACTCCCCTTGGCAATGGTCCAACGAGTGCGAAGCAGGGCTTCAGTGACCAGAATGGCGGCGACCAGTACACGTACTCTGCTACTCTGGGCACGATCTGCCGCATGAACTCGGCTTGCTTTGCTGTCGCCATTGTTGGAGCGTGAGTTTCATTCCATTCCAAGTTACTTCAACCGATACTGACGAGTGTAGTGTCCTCTTCCTCATCTCTGCCTTCGTCCAGCTTGCTCTCGGCCGCCACCACAAGAAGGAGAAGCGCTTCGGTCCTTCGCCCAAGAACGGTTATACTCGTGGCTCCGGCGTCAAGTTCTGGCAGCGCCGCCGAAAGAACCGTGGCGCACTTCGCGATCCCGAAATGTCCGCTGGCACCGTTGGCACAACATCCACCACGAACGCCCACCTCGCCCCTGCTGCCCACGACTACCGTCCAAGCCACGACACTGGCTACACTGGCACCACCGTCGCTCGTGAGTCTGGCACCTACGAGCCCGCGCACAAGCCGATGACTGGTGGCTACCACACTGCCCCAACCGGCACCTACAACGCTACTCCCGCCACGAACTACTAGGAGGGGACGTGGCACGAGAAGGTGTAATGCTATGTTGAACTCGCGGTGCCTCAGATTGGACTCAGGATTTACCTTCCATGTTGCATGATCATTGGATATGCTTTATACCAGGGACGGAGCCTTCAAGGGAGGGAAGAGCAACCGTGTACGAGTTACTTGTTGTACGATACGCGACTACGAACCTAATAATTAGTAATGATTCCATCAATATATCAAACTCACATGTCCATGCCCCGTGAAGGGAACACTCTCGTTGTGATTCAAGTCTCTCACCCTTTATTACTGGTAGAGAAGGCCGCAGCGAATAGCCATTGTATACACCACTGTCTCCTTATCCCGACTCAGTCCGCTGCTTGCAGAGAGCTGTGAATCAGAGAAATGGCCTAAGTACGAGCTCTTCATCGTATTCCTCAATTGAATCATGCAAGCCTCTTGCCATATCCCGAACGCCGTGAAGCCTCTGACTCGTGCCTGAGGTATATGATCCAAACGCCGTAACGACATGCATCCTCTCATCGCGCATCCTCACTTTTTCGCCCTCCCCTTCCCCTTGGGTCTCCCAGCCTTCTTCGCTCCAATGTTCTCGCTAGGCCTTCCCTCGTCCGCCCTCATCCTATCCAGCTCAGCCTTTAGTACCCCTTCGAGCGCCTCGTTGCGTCTTGCAAGCAGCATCACGTCGTCAGTGGTGATGGTCTTGCGTCCGGCGTGGCGGGAGAAGGATTCGAGATCCAGGGCGCTGTTGGCTATCGCGTTGCTCACATCAGCTTCAGCGTGTGAGGAAGATGGTGGACGGGTGCATACCGATCTGTGTGTAGACCAGCTGGGTAAGGGCGCCAATGAATTGAGAAGTTGCGTTCATGTCTTGGGCTATGCACTCATCGTCGACGAATTGGCCGATTTGGTACCAGAGAGCTGATTTGAGGCGCTGAAGGAGTTGTCAGCGGACTGTCAATTGTGGTCATAACAGAGTGGTGTACCTCTTCGCGCTCTAACGCGGCTTCGGAGTCTGCGTGTGGTGGCATACTGCGTCGTATGGCGGGGTTGATGCGAGGGGAGACGCGTTACGACGCGTGTGGAGGGTCTCGGGAAGGAGCTATCTCATTGGCTGTGGCAAGGGCTAGCCGCTTATTCAGCACGAGGCAGTTCCGATCAACAGCTTGAGGGAATTTCTAAACAATTTTCCAAACAATTTTCTCAACGGCGTAAAACCCATAAAGAGGCCGTTCGCCCGCCAAAAAGCGACATCACAACACCATCCATCGCACAGCAACAGATCCCCGCCACTAGCCCCGACCGAACGTGCCTGTCCCACCAATCCCACGGCCATCATGGCAGACCAACTCAACGTCTACTGGGACAACTTCAAGCGCAACAGCAACGAATCCTTCTCGCGCATCTCTCTGCAAGGCTGGATCCGCATCGTCATGATCGTCTGCACCTACGCTCTCATCCGCCCCTACCTCATGAAGCTCGGCGCACGCATGCAGGAAAAGCATCACGAGAAGGAAGCTGCAGAAGCAGACACCGGCGCCGAAATACATCCTAACGATTTACGAGGAGGCAAGAAGAAAGTTGCTATACCGGGCATTGAGAGCGATGATGAAGAGAATGAGGAGGCGAAGCCGGGCGAGTGGGGCAAAAAGGCGAGAGTTAGGCAGAGGAAGTTTATCAGGAAGAAGGTCGAGGAACAGGAGGCGAGGCTGAGAGCGGAGCAAGAAGAGGAGGAGGATAAGGATATTGAGGAGTTCTTGACACAGTAGCGAGGCGTGGCTTGCCATGGTATGGTTGGCGTTGTGGGGATTCCAGATCAAGCTTTGCGAAGCTTTGCGAAGCTTTTGCGGTTACACAGAATGTATGACATTTGCACGCCCAAGGGATCTTCTTTGATGTGTAACAGGACGCCTCCGTGATCATTCCACGGTGCGATCCGGAATGAGGCGGCGATCGTCCAAAATACACAGCGTCTTCGCGAGATACGAGTGTATCAAGTGAACCAACGGCGCCATACCCTTCCCCGGGTCTTACTGCGTGTGCGGTCTCGCCTAGAGAATAGACCACCGGCCACTCGCTCCTTTGTCGTCCGTCGCCGGTTTTTCTGTCTGCAATACCCATCAACCCATCAACCTCCTAAGGTACTGTGAGTCCACAGGACTCGTTGCCCACAGCCGAAGCATTCCGCTATTGCCCCATCCCAGCCGAGCTCTCATTCGATCTTCTTACCTTAACATCACCAGCCGAGCCCCCTTTCCTCATTGTCTCCCCAGTCCCAAGGAATTCAATATAGGTACACAAAATACAATCCTCCGCCCTTGCTTGTCGCCAAAAAAACAACGACATGGCCCACCCGCCCGCCACAACCGTGCCTTCACTGTCTCTCTCGCCAACATGTCTTTTCCCTTCAAGCGCACACTATGTGCACTCTCCATTCTTTTCTCGTCAACATGTGCCCACATGCAGATGTCCTCTCCCTCTCCCCTTCGTGATCCTCACAGCAACAGAGCCAGCGAGCCGAAAGACTACAACATCCTGACCCCTTTGCACTCCGATGGTAGCGACTTCACCTGCAAAGGCTACCAGTGGAACACTCCGCTGACCTCGGTGGTTACATATCATGCAGGACATAGCTATCAGATGAAGCTCATGGGTGGTGCTACGCATGGTGGTGGGAGCTGCCAGATCAGTCTGAGCTGTGATATGGGCAAGGAGTTCAAGGTGTTGAAGAGCATAGAGGGTGGGTGTCCAGAGACGAAGGAGTATGACTTTGATATCCCCAAGGATGTGGTGAGCTGTAAGAAGTGCTTGTTAGGGTGGACTTGGTGAGTCAAATCGCATGAGAAGCTGGGTTAGAGGCTAATGGGAATAGGTTCAACAAGGTGGGGAATCGGGAGATGTATATGAGTGAGTTCTCTCTCACCATTCTTCGTTGGAGGCATTGGCTAACGATGAGGCCTTTGCAGACTGCGCCGTTGTTGACATCGTGGGCGCCGACGATTCGAACGGGAAACGAGGCGTGAGACACGCGCATGCTGCGGCTGCAGATGATACGAGCAATGCCGCTCAGGCAGCCTTATCCCATCTCCCTGACCTCTTTGTGGCGAACCTCGCCGGTATAAACGACTGCACTACAGAGGAAACCGCGGACGTAATCTTCGAGGATCCCGGTAATGATGTCATTTACGGCGATGGGATGAGTGCGCGTTCAGCTGCTGGGGCGGGAGTAAATGGCGGAAAGAACTCTGCGTGCACGGGTGTTGGGCGGAAGGTCGTTGATGCCGGCTCTTCTTCGTCTTCTTCCCCAGCTGGTGGCTCACCCGGCGGTGATAGAGGCCAGTGGCAGGGCGATGCAGGAAGTCACGATGCAGCAGGAGCTACGAACAGTGGCAGCGGTACTGGGCAATCGAACTGCCCGCAGGCTGCTGATGGAAAGTGGCATCCTGAATGCTATGGTGGGGCTTCGAACGACGGAGCGACTACACAGTCGAAATTTGACGCAGATGCCAAAGCTCCAGCAGACGATGCTGAGATGAAGGCTGCCCCCAGCAAGGATGATGCACATGTAAAGGTGCAGCAAGTGATTGAGAACTACATTGATGACCAGGGCCAAGGCCAGCACCAGACCTCTTCAGGCTCTGCCATCAATGCAGAGGACGATGCGCGAAACCAGAATACGAACGACTCTGTCGGCGATGTAGATGCGGAGCAACCTTCTCGAGCGACAAATAACTTCTCGGTTCCCGAGTTCTATCAAGCCGATGACGACAATGGCTACAGCTATGACGATGAGTATGACTTCGGTACCGATCCCGACACATCTTTCAGTCGTCAAGGGCAGTTCTACTCGCGGCAACAACAAGACGACGATGAACCTACGTCGGTTCCATTCACGACAACAGACAACCTCACTCCAGAGCTTGATGCTGCAGCCGACCCTATTGCACCGCCGTACTCGAATGGCAACTCACTGGACGGTGAACTTGACGAGTCGGAGGAACCGCAGCCGACAGGTTTCGTGACCTACAAATCTGGCATATCTCCCGACAGCGAACTAGGAGATACACTAGACATCGATACAACACCGGCTTTAGACGACGACCCAGATTACCCTGATAGCCCCAGTGATGTCTACGATCCAGAGTATGCCGATCTCCAGGAGCCAGAAGACTTCACACCAGAGAACGACCTCCCAGACTCCTTGGTCTACCCGATCGCCGAGATAGACGACTCTTCGTTCCCCGTTGACCGCTTGCGCAAGCAGAAAGGCTATCACAGGAAGCACAAGCCCACAACCGCAGATGATGGTGAGAGCGGCGATGTTTCGGACGACGAATGCTTCAAGCCCGTTTGGAAGTGCAGAGATTGCAGCACCCCGAACCGCTGCGTCAAGATCAATAAGTGCACGAGGACTTGTACAAGGCTGCCATATTCGCCCCAGACGCATCATTCGCACAGCCATCACCACAGCCATACCCATACCCATACCTACACTCCCATAACCAATGAGTTCTTGGCCAATTATACATTCTCAACCACAGCTACATCAGAAGAGCCGACCGCAGCCACAGTACCCACGGATATCACATCCACAACCGCGGAGTCTACCGCAGAACCCACGTCGCTATACGCCACTAGAGAACCCGCTGACTATCTCCCCTGTGACCCAGGATCTTTCCTCTGCCAATCAGCCGAGAAATTTTACACTTGCGGACAGTTCGGCGATCCCAAGAGCGAGTGGACATATGGCGCGCTGCAGAGTATGGCCGCGGGCATGAAGTGCGAGCAGAACATGATAATAGGGAGTGCGAAGATGAGAAAGCGAAAAGCTAGGCCTGCAGGCCAGCTTGGAGAAGTTTGATCCATTGAGTGAGGCGGGGAGGGGATTCATGAATTTCTGGAGCGGCAGGGATGGGATTTTGGAAGATGAGACGAGGGTTGCGAGGAGACAGACTGAGGGAGACTATGAGGAGAAGGAGGATGGCGATGACGAGCGTGTCTCTGAGGCGGCGTACAGCTTATTTGGAGAACCGCTGGACCCGCTGCTACAAGGTCTCGATGATCCAGTGTCGTCAGAATTTGCAGATCCATCGTCGCCTGACTTCCAGAACGGCAATGGCGCGGACGGTGCGGATCAATCTGTCACGCCAGAAGGTGCCGACCTCCAAGACTACGTCCCAGAGGGAGAGGATTTCGGTGAAGCGCCCTTTGCCAACACCACTACGACAGCAGACGACGGCGAAGACGGCGAAGACGGCTACATCCCGGATGATTTTGGCGAGACTCTCAGCAACGGTACCACGGATGACTCCCCCTCAGATTCGGCCTCAGATGACAGTGAGATACAGAAACGCCAAACCCCAAAGAACTTCAAATTCAGCGATGGGTCCAATGGCGGCGATGGCGTGGACGACGACGTAACGGCCCTCTTTGGCCCGGAACCAGCAGACTACGAGAAGAAGTGGCAGGTGAATGATGCTGCACAGGACAAGAATCCTGGCTCGAAGAAGACTCCGGCGAAAATGTCTGGCAAAGGAGTCAAGAAGCCTGCTACCAAGGCCAAGGGAAAGAAGGCCGGGGTGAAAGTGAGCAGTAAGAAGCCTGGGCCGAAGGCGAAGGTAAATACAAAAACAAAGACTGCGCTATCTAAAGCAGCGAAGCAAGAGCAGACAGGCAAAGGGCAGAAACGGACTGGGAAGTCAGTAGATAGACGACAGAAAGGTGCCCCTGGTGCGAGGGCGGGTACCATCGGCCACCCTGCGCCGCCATCTGGACCTATGCCCGCCGGCGGCGGAGGGGGTGGAAATGCGCCCGTACCTCATACTGCAGCTCATGGGGCTGCAGCCCTGGCCCAGGCACAAAGCCAAAGTGCAGCAGGCCAAAACTTCGGGCCCCCACAGCCACTGGGAGAACAAGAAGGTGACGATGAGACTGCGGCTGCGGTTCAGGAGCTCTTTCCAGGGTTGAGTCAGCCTGATCCTGTGTATGATGGGGTTGCAGATCCGGAGAGCGTTGACCCGAGTACGTATCAGACGGCTGACAATGCTTATGCGGATGAGGATGAGGGTGAGCAAAGTTCGACTGCGGATACGGTCAGCGCGACGGCTGGAGAGCCAACGGGTGCCGCCGACGAGGACGAGGATGGTGAGCAAGATCAGGGTGAGGACCAGGATCAAGATGAAGCGCTGCAACCTTCTGGGACAGAAGAGGATACACCCAGCGAGACCAGGGACGGCGGCGATGCGCAGCAGGGCAGTGGCGCCGACGAGGGTGATGACAATGAAGAGGTTGGCAATGCTGAGGAGCCCAGCACAACAGCCGCTGTCGAGCGTCTCGAGCCTACGGCCGCCGCCATAGACGCCCTCTTCTTGATCCCCTTAAGCACCGGCGTACCCGATACTCCCGTACCACTCGCCAACGCGACAGCAGATGCTCCCGAAGGGTTCAACTCCACCGCCTCACCCTTGAACGACACTGCCGAGGTCGAGGAGAGCGCGATCTTCCCCGACGAAGCCGACACCCTCGAAAATATCGAGGAGCCCCCTGTGGACGATGAAGGATGGGAAGACGGCGTATACGACTGGGACGAGGGATCATTCTGGGACGATGAACCATTCGAAGACGTCGAAGCACCTACCGGGATGATAACTCCATCCACAGCCTCCGGGATCTCAGCCTCCAACCTCCCCTACATCATGGGAGGTGCCGGACCCATGATACCATCTTCAGTCAACATTTCACTCTCATGGCCAGTGCTCTTGGACGACAATCTGGGCCCGTCAGTGCCTCCGAACTTGGAGAGTATGCCGAGTATTGTGTCGGATGTACCGTCAACGACTGTCGTGGATATGCCGACTACTTCGTCTGAAACAGAGGTTCCGACTTGGCCGCCTCCGCTTCCTGGTGTTACGGGCTCGTGGCCGCCTGCGCTGCCGGGCGTCACGGAGACTCCAGTGTGGAAGGAGAGGGAATGACACAGGAGAATAACTGCGGTGCTGTTTCTGAGTATTATTATCGGGTGATGGGTAATTGGGAAGGATTGATTGGTATTGTGTTAGGCATTTGAGAGAGGGGGTAAAGAGTATCGGGTGCTTGTATTGCCAGGCAATGATCTAGTAGGTTCAATCTCTTGTTTCGAGTAGGTAATTGATTTTCGGCCCGGCCGTTCTTCCAGTATCGATTCCTGGCGATAGGCACATGCGGATGAGAAGTGCTCACGAGGTAAACAGCCTTGACTACACTCCAGACGCCTTATCCCGACTCTCCTTCACATGGCCTGATAACCGACTTTCGATTTTCCCAAGAGAGGATGAGATGAAAGAATGGTTCGCTTGTGGCATCACGCCCATTTGCTGAGGAGCTACTTGCATTCCTCATCCTTCGTCATACATGGTCCTCTTCCTCTAAGCTTTCAGCTCGATCTTCCCATCACCTCCAATAGCTCACTTCTTTTGATATAGCGCTATTGCTCCAAGCAAATAGTTAAACAGTGCATACATACCCACCAGACTCATTACGAACGCAATCTGAACGTCGTTAGCTCAAATACCAAACCTTCGCGCCCTGCAAGGCATATGGAGATCTACCTTCATCTCGTCATCCCATCTCGATAAATGCGTCGCTCGATCCCAAACCAGGATCAGCAGCCCAATGATGAAGAGCGTAATGCTGATGTTCAAAAGCATCACGGGCATCTGTCAGACGTACATCTGCAGCTTGCTGGCCTCGCCCCTCCCAGATCCGTTCATCAGTCGCCTTTGGAGCATTCGCAAGCCTGCAGGATGCTGGCTATATCGGTACAATGCAATGCTTTGCTGTGAGCCCGTTGCCACCACTGCCAATGCCAAGAGCAGGGTCGCATAGAAGGTGGCTTTTACAGTCCACGGCGCGTCAGTAATGGTGGGCCACGAGAAGGCAGCACTAACCACACCAGCGATTAGAGCAGCCTATAAAGAATGTTTAACAAATATGAAAGGAGAGTCGGATTCCCAGCGACTAACCGTCACGTTTACGATTCCCAGTTCCGATATTTGCCCATCACGCCACTGGGTCGAAGGCGCCGTGGCTTGATCGCCATCCTTGATGAAGTTCTCCATGGACGAGGATATGACCGTCCACGGAGCGAACTTGACGCGAATCATCGGCCTCGTGGCTGCCATGTCGATATCGCGATGGAGGATATGAAGTTCGAATGGTGTACGGTTTTCCACGTCTGATGAAACGGCAAGGTCTTTGAGTCGCAGTACAGGTACTTCTGGTTGGACTCACAGGCTGTTGATAAACACCCGAGCTAGTTAGCGGGCTCAAAAGGACGTGGAAATACGTCTCACTTGCTGTTGCAAGGCCCATTTTCTAGGTCTCGTGGGATGTCGTGCAATATTGTGTCTGCGTAGCTGAAAGCCATCATGCAGCCTCAACCAATCAGCCCATTCAGTCAGCTAGCAGGGCTTAGCGACGGAGGCGGCTCAGCATACCTTAAGGTAGGAATATACTTAGCCTGACTCTGTTCCAGTCAAAACAGCCGGATTAACTTTGTATGCTTTTTCCAGGCACATCGCGATTTCTGGCACGAAGAGCCTTTTCGTAGTCCAATTCGGGACAAACTCGGAGCCTGCCGCAAGGTGTTCCAAGCCATCAAACGATTCTCGCGATCTAGCTTCATTCTATCGATATGGCGTCGATATTGGATCCGCGGGCACGCCTTGGACAGCTGACCGCTCATCCCACCATTCCGGGCCGTACGTCTGCTGTTTTTCGCAATGACACTGAATCCGCAGCTCTCGGGATCCCGAAGATTCTTGATGAATCAATGGAGCTTGTCGCAACCGACATCGCACCTCGCGACCTGATTATAGACTTTTCTAGAAGTAGCATCTCTCTCTCAATGCGACCTGCTGCGACTGCCTCGTAAAATGTGGGAAGCCGACGGGGAGTTTCGCGAGGTATCAAGAAGACTTAGAGCCCTGCAAGGCACTCCAATGTCGCTGAGGGATCTTCGGCACGATCATTTGAGCTCACTAAGCCGGGATCTGCTACGAAAATGGCTGGTACAAATGCTTATTTTGCTGGAGAATTTGCATGCCATAATACTCAAGACCACGTCAAAGACAGCTTCTAGAAGTCAACGTCTTGGACTCCTCGTTCGAAGGGGAAATATCATACTGATTACACTGATCAGGCACTGGAAGACAATGGATAGTACCATCTCATTGTTTCTCAACATGACTGCACTGTAAGCTCATTTAGTCACCCTGATCCATTTGACCAGCCCACCTAACTTGACGTCAGGCTAGATAGTAGTGAAGCTCATACAAAGCTCGAGGACATGTTGACTATGATCGAAACTGAGGAAGTTTCCACGGATGCACAACCGAACGGTGCTACGCCAAAAGCACTCGTATCACAGGATACATGTTTACTGACCCCGCAAGGAGACTCGGGCGTTGGCGGCAACGGTCTTCCGCTTGACTTGAACAATGAGTCGTCCCTTCATGGCCCCCCTACACCTGGCACTGTTTTCCTCGTCACTCGGCTCCTAGATCAATCTAAAATATCTGGAGAAACGGAAGATACGGATCTCATTGCGCGAACGTCCATTAGCGCAACCGAGTTCCTAAAGTTACAGTCTTCGGCAATGAAATCATTATCTGTGGTAGCGTTTTGTCATTGGGGGATTTTCGTATCCTAGGAAGACGACCTCGTTGCGGGACAGCTCTTTGAGCTGGAGCGGCACGGAGCCGCCGGTGTTCATATGCAGCGGTCAGGAAAGATCATCCTTGAGACAATTCGTGGAGTCTCTAGATGGAACCTCACATTTCGGACTCTACCTACCTGGACGACAAGGGAATCGACACTTCTGGTACGTCAGATTTTTTCCCAAGCGTGAACCGATTGCCATGGGTAGCACTAATACTTCTACAGCGAAAGGAGTCATCGTGAAAATGGGTGAGGACTACAATGCAGCCCATCGTAACTGCCAGGAATATAGTGAACGCCTTCTCTTGTGTATTCAACGACCTCAAACTCTGGATGAAGTCTTCAGAGGCATCAGGAGTCTTCCTCATGAGCATGCGGTAAGGATACTAAAGCGTCGTTGTAAAGAATGGCAGTCGCTCTCCGCCGAGCTGGGTCTCGGTGTACTGCTTCTGGTACCTTCCAAGCCACCCCCAACATTCACCGGCGTATTGGTCGTGGCATTTCCTGTCGTCTTCCTGGCTCTGATTGCTCTTGCTACTAAGGACTTCATGAATGGAGATAAGACCTGGAGACTGGTGCTTACGACGCTTGCTGTCGGATACCTTCTCCCATACACACGGTTTCGTAACTTGGTTATTCTCCTGAAGCAGTTATGGGAGTTTAAAAATTCTGCGACAGGCCAAGAAAGGCAAGAACAACTGATCAGAGAACTCGACGAGATGGATGAGAAAAGTATCGATATCAAGATCATCGCCGATAAGCCCATGCCTCTACCCTCAGACCGGACTTGTAGCCACCTCTCTGGATTTGCGAGCTAGCCAACCGCCGTCGCAATTCAGTACCCCGTCTTTCCGGGAACAGCAGCAAATGCACCGCCGCCCTTCCCAAGCATAGTCTTCAGGTCGCCAAACAGCGCGTCCGGAACTTCCCAGGCAGCAAAATGGCCACCACGCTCATGCTCGTTGTTGCGGAATACAATCGGGCCCAGAGACTCGGCCCATGAGTATGGGAGTTGTACAAGCTCCTTCGGGAAATACGACAGACCCTATCGTAGATTAGTACATACCATCGGCAGAGTGCGCAAAGGGAGGGAAATTTACCAACTTTACATCGGGAATATTCATGATGGCAGTCTCGACCAGCTTCAAGTCGCCCCTCTCACTTTCGTAATAGATTCTCACGCTCGCCGCTGGCCCCGCGGTGCTAAACCAATACACGCTCATCCATGTGCAAACCTCTTCGTCAGTCCATGGATACGAATCAGTCCAATCGTGAAGCTTTTCATAGATCCAGGCCAAGAGTCCCACGGGGCTGTCTGCGAGCGAGTATCCTAAAGTTTGCGGCTTGGTGCTCTGCTCTTTATGATAGCCCATCCCTTCATTTTGGAACCACTGGGAACGCTCTAGACCTGCTCGTTCTGCAGGCGTGTAGAAGTAGGATTTTAGCGCGTACTTGAAGAGGAAGGTTGCGAATGCAAAAGGAGCCGAGGGCTTGGGTGGCGCGCAGGCCACCAAGTTGATATGTACGGCCTTCACGTGCTTGGGGTATAAATGCGACATGATTCGGGTGATTCCCCAACCCTATAAATATTAGACGAAGCATTAAGGTTACGAACGTTGCAGTAGTCATGGGAGCGCGTTTATGGATGAAGCTTACCCAGTCTCCACCCTGTGTCACATACTGCTCGTACCCAAGGGCAAGCATGAGCTTGTGGCAGACTTCTGCGTACTGCTTCCCATTGAAGCCTCTCTGCTTGACAGCGCTCGAGAAGCCGAAATTCGGCAGCGAAGGTGCAATGACATGGAAGGCAGGGCCGCCATTTTTCTCGCTCTCAGCGAACAACGGGAGCAGTTTTGTCACCTCGAGGAAGCTGCCCGGCCCTGTACCTTGTCAATGACCTCATCTTATCATTGCCGACCAAAACACGTACACCCATGGACAAACAACAGCGGAATCGCGCCTTCAACCTTACTCTCCTGATGCACGAAATGGATATCAAGCGAATGAAACCCGTCAACGTCGATACCCGCCACGAAATTCGGCAATTCATTCAGCTTCGCCTCCGCCTTTCGCCAATCGTGTTCGTCTTTCCAGTACGTAGCAAGCCGCTTGATGTCGGCGAGTGGAGCACCGTAGTCCCAGCCTGCGCCATCAAGTTCATCAGGGAAATCGGCTACGTCGAGCTTCTGGCGGAGATGCGCGAGTTTTGCATCAGGCACATTGATCGTGTAGGACTTAATGGGTGCCATTGCGTTTTGGGGGTGAGGCAAGGTTTAGGGTGGTGAAGAGAAGCTGAGAAGTAAGATCTAGATAAAAGAGTGGATGCGGCCATCAGGCTAGCATGCAACCGGTGTAAGGATGTTGCTGTACGCGTGTGCACGGGCTCATTGATCCTCAGGGTGGACGAAAAGAGTAATTACGCAGCTTTGGATTTGTAAGACGACGTAAACAAAGTCGCTCTTGAAGATGAAACATGATTCTGGAATCTCGCGTCGATGCGACGTCGTTCGAACCCCAATTTGCGCATTGTCAGGATGTTTTGTCGACTGTTCGCGGAGCAGAAGCTTGGATTCGACTCGCGCGAAATAGGGACGGTGAAGAAGGCGGGGATGCAGAGCGGGGTACAACGATCGGAGGAAAGATGGTGTAGCCCTCTAGGCGTGGCTATTGCGGTCAGCTCAGTCTACAGTATCAGCTTGTATACATGTGTGAGTCGATGTCCTCCCTCGCGCAAAGAGGAAGTCGGCTGCGCAGAGTCATATGGAATCTTGATGACTTTAGTAAGCATTGGCTTCTTCATTTTCGCAACGCCTATTCCTCCCCTCCTCCTTCCATCTCGAACCTTGCTAATAAACATCTATGGACAATGGCGCGCACTTCCCTCCAAAAATTTCATTGTGGCATCAAAATACCTGCTTTTTACCCCAAGTGAGCGATCTCTTTACTCAAAAGCCGTTTGGAAACCCCCATGTCCCGACCTCAAGCAGGCATACCGGTAGCAATCTACGCATCGGATCCACCCTCCATCTTCATCTCAGTAGCTCTCAGGGGTCTTTTTTTACCTTCATATCTCAGGCTCTTGACCAAAACCACTGCATCTGGTACTTGGATCAATGAGCGCACCGCACTGCCGGCACTATTGTCATCGAGGCCACTCCGCCATAGCTCTGCATTCCGTCAAACGCCGTTGCTCAATTTTAGCATGGCTGTGCCTTACCATAGTGGGCCTAAAACGTGGCAGGCCGGCTGCAATGGTCAACTTTTCCTCGCTTTGGAGGCTCTTTTTACCCTATCTAGCTGACTTGCAGTCGTGACGGTGTTAGGCCTCCCTCGGTGTTCAGCTCGTCTCATTGGGAACATCAAGGTTCTATTTTTAGTTGATCAACATGACCAATATTCACAGTTGGACGTTGATCAGAGGCCTAAGGCCTCGATCTCGAGAGTCAGAGAGTGCAGAGTATCACAAGGCTGATCTTCCATTGCCTTAATGTGACGTTACTGGCATGAACAATGGACAATGCAAAGATATAAAGAGATGGACGAGTCCTAACACTTGCGCAGCCTCTCGTTTGCTTATTCAATATCAAGACATTTCTCCTTCTATTATGACGACCGCGACTGCGGCATTGTCAGTGCAAAGTCCCCCCTTCAATTGCCCTCCGGATTTCCGCAACGTCGTCTTCAACAATCAGGGTCGCATTCAGACCGGCTATCCGCAACCTCGCTGGTCCACGCTTGCCTCACACGGAGTCTCGGACTGGGTCGGTTTCATCAACAGCTCTCTAGCACCTGTTCCCGCGAACGAGAATGCTCTGATCGTAAAGCATAATAGTCCCCGCATCGTTCAAAATCCGGAGTACGTCGAAGCTGCCCTTCAATTGCTCAGAAGCGACTCGCCGCCGCCCTACCTCGAGCTCTTCAACGAGCCCGACTTTCAGTGGCCTGGAACAAACAAGAACAAGACGCCACCGATTACTGCGGCGAAAGCGCTCAAACCCATCCTGGACGGACATTGGCCGAAGACGAAGCTTGTGTCGCCAGCATTGGCAGGTAGCAGCGCTTCTGGAGTTTGGTGGCATAGATTCAACTCACCCGAAGGCTGCGACGGCTGTCTCAACAGCACAAAGATTCCTATCATGGCGGGCCACTTTTACGACTTGGATGCGCAGCACTGGCTAGATCGAGTTGCGGCCTTCGCTGGCTTGTTTCCGGATAAGGATATCTGGATTACAGAAATGGCACCCGCGACAAGGCTGGATGAAGATTGCAAGTTGTCGCCGAAGGAAATGCAGGACTGGATGACTACGGTTGTGAGAGCGATGGTTACCGAGAAGAGGTTCCGAAACGTCAAAAGGATGTATTGGAATGCTGGCGAATGGACTCCGTTCAACGAAGGTAACGATGTGGGCATTTGTAACCACAGCCTGACATTCGAAAATGGGACTGCGACGGACCTGCCGAGGCATTACGACTCGCTCTGTGTGTAAGGTTGGGTGTACGCAGTGAGGGTATCCTGTACTAGATTCCTGGACAATACGCTGTTGTATTTTTAGATGTATACAAGCACTGGTATAGATACGAAATATTGTGTTTATCTCGCAAAGTGAATACCATTCTCTAGTGCAACGGGTGCGCTACGTCATATATCGCACGAGTCACGGCTCAAAAATGCAAGGCACGGGAGACCTTGAGAACACACAAGCTCAACTTTCAGCACCGGCTTTTTAATTGACTTGTTATTCGAGTAGATCACTTCCTGCCCGCGGAGAGATGGCACGGCCTGGAAAGAACATTCGCTATGCCGTCTGACCTATTGGTAGGCCTTGCACCCCGAATGACAGCGCTACAGCCTTGGTTCTGTCGTCCACCTGCAGAAGCCCCTCACGATCCAGAACGATAAGCCGCTCCTCCACGCAATTGACAGCTGCTCAAATTCCTATCGAGGGGAAGATCGCCGCGCCACAACGGCACATGTGGCGCACCGCTGTGGCTATGAGTGGCTAGTATATACCCCACCAATCAAGAACGAGCCGTATGCAAGTCTTGTACCTGTTTTTCTTCTCCACCAATGCACTCGCCACCGCCTACCACACATCAGGTCCGCTAGGAACTGTCGATCTCGTGGCAGACCGGTTCTGGTAGAGGTTCACCGCCACAGATAAGATGGGTGCCCCTCGTCCTGCGGCCCCTCCTGGCAGTGGGGTTGTACCTGTCTCAGAGACGGGGATCAAGTCATTGCGATGAGGCTCTCTGCCTTTTTGCTGCTCGGTTCGAGCTCGATCGCACTGGCTGCTGCGGCACCAGCGTTGCCAGCCATTACGCCTCCTCCTTCATTGGAGCGAATGGAGCTCATAGAGCGACAGAACATCGACCTGTAGGGATACCCGAAGTGCCTGTATATAGCAGACAGCTACTAATATATCTCAGGGCTTCATTAGCAGACGTACTCGTGACCGCCGTTCCACCGTCCATACTTGCACTTGCTTTGACCAACGTGCCGGCCGTGTCCAAGCTGCTATGGTCCGAGTTTCTCGACGATAACACGCCGGCTTGGTTCACTGCACTGCCGAGCGACATCCAGGAATACCTCAGCGGAGAGTATGGTCCCACCACGGCAGCATCGAACAGTGCTTCTTCGACACCAGCATCGTCGTTAGCAAGCGCGACCTCTTCCAGTCCAGCAGCGACGGAGAATGCTCAAGTCGCTGACGATAAGAAGGACGGCGGTGGTATTCCTCTGTGGGCGAAGATTATGATTGGTATCGTCGTTCCCTTGATCGTCCTGGGTCTCATCGCACTCCTTCTGATATTCTGCTGGCGCCGGCCGCTCAAACGTCGCCGAGCTGCTCGAGCTGCTCGCATCAACGCTGACTCCCGGACACCCACACCAGCATTCATCTCTTCGAGTTACCGTCCGCAAGCATCCAATCCGCCTGGCGAGCAACACATCCCGCTGAGGGGAGGGTACCAGCCAGGCTCTGAATCGAACCACGATATGTCACAATCAAGCCGACAGATCAGTTCCGACTCTGAAGAGTATCGAACGCCAATTGGTGGCCCAAGCTATGAGGACTTGCCGCCCGCTGGTGTCGCACACCACTCGCGACGAGGCTCGAGACAGAGTCTCAATAGTCTCCACTCGGTTCCCGAGGTTCCGGAGCCGATGCACGACAGACGAAGCGTCGCACCTATACCTCTTCCTCCTCGATCGCCTCGTCGCTCGCGAGACTTCAGCCAGGAAGCAGTTCCCACCAACAGCCGACGCATCTCTCCGCTGAATCCGGCGTACGGTGGCGGTTACAACGGGCAAGATAGGAGTATGCCATCGCATCCGTACAGCATCCAAGGTATACATGCCGGCGGCCACAATCCGTATCCTCCACCTTATAACGCGTATTCGCCAGATCGCTGTTACGGAAATCCATTTAACGATCCGCCGTCTGGTTACAGGGGCGATCGAGATGAGATGTCTATGCCTGATCGTTCCAATCGGCAGGGCGGTGAACATGGCGAGAGCGAGTGGCCGCTGAAAGCATTACACGAAGGTGGGTATCAGGAACCTGCGGGTGGAAGTAGGCGGTCGTGGGGCGCGGGGGATAGGGTGTACGAAATGTGAGGAATCTGCTGGGTTCGTTCGTAATCTGGGGTGAGGTTTTGGTTGGCGTTGTTACGATACGTACAAGACAGTATACGCATTATCATGGGAGTGAAACCTCCCTGTTCTGACAAACTTCTACCCGTCGAACGTTGACCCCACGCCAGTCAAATGATTTTGGAGTGATGACATGTAAAGAGTTCCCCGATTCTCGTAAAAGCC
Source organism: Pseudomonodictys pantanalensis (assembly GCA_019022785.1). Taxonomy (NCBI): domain Eukaryota; kingdom Fungi; phylum Ascomycota; class Dothideomycetes; order Pleosporales; family Parabambusicolaceae; genus Pseudomonodictys; species Pseudomonodictys pantanalensis. The sequence continues at coordinate 25,660 of JAFHBV010000104.1, forward strand.
TACCGGCTCGATCCACGACTCCATCAAGATCTGGGAGCCTTTTTGAAAAGATATGATCGGCGGCGCCCTGTTCCTGGACACGATCCATTCTGTAGCGAACAAGATACAACTGTAGCATTGACACGGATCTGCGCTACCTCAAACATCGGTAGAAAAACCAGCCCTATATTCGAGGCTTCGAGACGAGGCGCAGCACCTCTTCAGTCTGCTAATGATGACGCTGTGGCTTGCTTCCAGACCCATTCTGGTACGTCGGGAGTCGTTCGAAGTCACGGAGTCACTTACTAGGCCTCTGGTGAGAACGGGAAAGTTGAATTGTTGGAATGAGAGCCATGTACGCGGAACTTTGTAGAGGAATAGACGAAGAAATGCCCCTGTATACACTCGGGATACTAATTTCTTTGTTGCCTCTGCTCTGGAATCATCTCTAACTTTTCTTTTCGCGAGAGACTGGGCCAGGCGCCGGTGCCCTGCTCCGTCGATGACTAAGCATTTTCCCAACTTTCTCAGGCCGGGGATGCAACCGGCAGGGGGGATCGGCGAATGCGCTAAGATTCCCCGCACTCCACGTCTCGTTCTATACAACTGCCGAGGGACGCCAGGCTGTCACTGAACGCCTCGGTGATGCTTAAACACGGTTGTCTGGGGCGAAAGAAGCGTTAGTCTTGGGACCGATGGCGGCAACAAGCTGCCTACATCTCTTGGAGTCTTGGCCTGTCGTCGGTACATAATTCCGCTGTCCATGGTTTTGCTTTGAATCCCAGGTTTCTTTGCGTGTCGCTTCCATTTCAAACAGCAGTCGTAAACACATTCGGCTGCGTGTCGGTCGCCCGGGTCATCTCATCTCGACATGGGTCAGCCAACCACTTCCGAATATTCGCCCGCTGAGGTCGAGAAGCACGCTGGGACAGAAATGAAGGAAGAGATATCACACGTCCACCAACAAGCCAACAATGACCACAACGAAAAGCCGCCGGCTCCGAAGCTTGACAAACATGGCTTCGCCCTTGTGCCTCAACCGTCAGAGAATACAGACGATCCGCTAAATTGGTCGCCTCGACTGAAACTGCTCGTCACTCTCCAAGTTAGCTGGCTTGCGTTTCTTGGTCCCATGGCCGCTGCCGTCGCCAACCCCGCTTTCGTCCTCCTCGCAAAAGCGTTTGATATCAGCGTTGTAGAAGCATCGTATTCGCTCACGATGTACATCTGCTTTGCGGGTATTGGGCCACTATTACTCATCCCTTTTGCCAATCGATATGGACGAAGGCCAGTGTACCTTGTCAGCGCATTGGTCGCCGCATTGACGAACATCGGCGCTGGTTACAGCAAGACTTGGGCTGGCGTGATGGCTACACGCGCAATCAATGGAATTTTTGCTGGCACCCCACCCGCTATTGGCGCGGCCACTATATGCGACATGTACTTCATGCATGAGCGAGGGTTCTACATGGGCATCTTTACGCTCTTCCTCACAAACGGTCCGCATATGGCTCCGCTCATGGGCGGATTCATCGCGCAGTACCTGGGGTGGGCATGGTGTTACCGGATTCCTGGCTTCATTCAGTGCGGCACTTTTGTCCTGCTCCTCTTCTTTCTCCCTGAGACCCTGTACTCGCGCAACATGTCGACTCAGCACAAGCCTCACACATGGATGGACCTTCTCACCTTCCGTACTACGCTTCCAGAGCGAAAACTCGGCATCATGGATTTCTGGAGGAACATCTACATGCTAAAGTACCTGGCAGTCAGCATTCCTGGCTCTTATTACATGACGGCTTTTGGCTACGGTAGCGTTATATTCGCATCCACCGGATCGCAGCTCTTCCGTCAACTCTATGGCTTCACGGTGTCACAGACGGGGCTCATGCTCTCCATTCCACTCCTGATTGGATGCGTGATAGGCGAAGCTAATGCGGGGTGGCTCATCGACTGGATGGTCGTTCGATATGCGAAGAAACACAACGGCGAGAGATTGTCCGAGGCGAGGCTGAACGCGCTCTGGTTTGGGCTGCTCGTTCCAATTGGCTTGGTCATTGAGGGAGTGTGTTTGACGCATTACAAGACGGTCAGCTGGGTGGGTAGTGCGTTTGGTATGGGTATTGCGAATTTGGGACTCCAGGCTGCTACCACGGTGACGTATGCATATACGACAGATGTAAGTGCACATCACCTCCACCCTCGATCTCTCATGCTGACAATTCATAGAACTACAAACCCCAGTCTGCAGAGATCAGTAGCTTGCTGAATGCGTTCCGCTCGATCTTCAGCATGATCATATCGTTCTATGCGTGAGCACTACCTTTGTTGCTGCGCTTTAGAGAAGCTGAGCTGACACTCCATCTTAGGGTTCCGCTCGGAGAGAAGATCGAGTTTCAGTATGCTTGGCTGCTTTTCGCTCTCATCAATATTATCTTTTTTGTCCCCTTCATGGCATTGAAGTGGTGGGGGCCTAAGTTGAGAGCCAAGTCGTGGCAGGAACCGCCAACATTCCACAAGGATCTATAGACATGGTAGCTGATCAATTGGAGGGCATTATGTCCGTGCACCAGCCTGTATATACCGAACATCGAACAAATCTCCGTATAGGTACCACATCTCGTAGAAATTGTCCGCCTTATTCCCCAGTACTCATAAGCTGGGCGACTACCATGATATCAAGTTCTCGTGGCAATGTACTGCGTATTTATACGCCTGATACAACATATTACTTAAGCTAAGTAGCTAGTAATGGCCTGTGAGTCCAATCAGGACTACCTGTGACGAGAAGTCCATAGCCTGATTATTCTGTTAGTCGTAGAAAAGAAAACCGTGATACGGGCAAGCCACACTAGTGCTGCGGTAATGGAGAGTTAGCGCGCAGGAGCCGCACGGTTAGCGTGTTGCATCAAGATTAAAACTCCACGAAATTCCGACGCGACGTACCTCTACAAGCGACGCGTGTTCGTCCACCTCGAAGATCGCATAAGCGCCGGAAGGCTCGCTGGCAAGAGGCTTTCCGTGATGATGGAGGGTTGCCGCCCTCCGCGATTGGTTGTGCGCTATCTTGTGGCTGGTTCTGACCGGTTCTTGCTGCGCCACGCCTATTCGCACATTTTCGATCTTCTGTTGCTGAGCTATCCAATGATATATGTAAAGGAAAGATGGAGTGTCTCCACTCTTGAAATTCCTCCTTCGATCTCGAACCCTCCCTACTGACCAACAATATCCGTACACGATGTTTCCACACCAGCGTGGGCCACTGCCTCACCACTGGCAACCGCCGGAGGGAGCCAGTCGCCGCTCAGTATCCTTTGATACTGCACCCCCGGTACCTAAGGCATATGAACGTCTGCCTGGTATGGGAAATCGCGATTCAATGGGCTCAAGCGACTCTGGGTATCATTCCAACGCTCAGAATCAGCGTCACGAGAAGGTGCGATCGTTACCATCTCCTCGAGGATCGTCCGCTGCGCAAAAAGCGCCCAAATCAGTTCACTCAAATGACTCGGGCTACCATTCTGGGAGCAGTGGGCCCGATCATCGTTCAAGGAACAATGGGCCCAGCTATCGCATGATTTCAGGGCGCGAGGAAGAAGCCGCCTGGAACTTTATGCAGCACGCCAGTCGATGTAGCTCCTGTGCCGATGCGCACGTTCAACAGTGTAGATCAGGATATGGACTTGCTCAAGAGGTGGTACGGGTATTATATATGTCAAAAGACGGCGAAGTATGGAGCCACATCGATGATGAGCGGGTTCACCTGGCCCCTCGACTTGAAATGGTCAAGATGCTGCTACATGCCGATGAGCGGCACTATCGACGTACAGGAACACCACTTGTTTCATTGAACTATGCTCCCGAGTCTCTGTCTCGGCAATCTGAGCAATCTGGCCCAGACATCCATATATACGTCCACAACCGATCCGAAAAATATGATACAGCACCTCCTGAGGGTAAGCATTCCATATATTCCAGTCCCGGCGTTCTTGAGTCGGTTGAGACGGACGGTTGTTCGGAATCAACCCAATCGTTAAGGAAAATGCAACGACGCCGTCACCGAAGTAAACATGATTCTCACGGTCTAGACGTCGAGCGGCAGGAGGATATGAAGCAACGTCCTCGTGTTGCAGCTTCTAGTGAAGGAGGACGGTCCAAAAAGAGCAAACAGAAGTATGTTCAAACCTGTAATCTATGAACACCATGTTCCTTGATCGCAGCGAAGACTTACAGTCACAGGGCAGCAGTTCGCTTCGAAGGAGCCTCGTCTACTCGGGTACGCCATCAACCTCTATCCCCAAACGTACGGGCAACTGAGGACTCAGAAGCGCCCGGTTACTCCGACACTATCAAACTTCCCGGTGCTCACCATCGACCGGCTCCTGAAACCCTGGACAAATTACGAGAAGAAGGTGCTGTTGAATCTCCGCATAATACCTCGAGCGAAGAAGTCTCGGTCAGAAAACCGCTCCCCAAAGCCTCCTCACAGCGAGAACGCCCGACCCCACTCTCGGATGAAGGCGAGACGGGAGGCAGTATAAGACGGGCTTTCAAAGGATCGGATACTCTGGACCATGAGAACGGTCAGCTATCCGAGGTAGCCGATGAAGATGAGCAAAACGATGACGACCTCAGTGACACCCACAGTGAACAGCTTGCGGATTCAATCGAGCGCGCAGATCGTCTTCTCAGGTTCTCTCTTGCACAGATCAAGGATGACTTTATTCGCGAACTTATGGGCTATGCAGAAGCGGCGGATGGTGATGGTACGAACTCGTCTCAAAAGCGACAGAGGCAATCAACGTCATCGTCGTCCTCTCAATCGTCGGATCCCCCGCCGCAGAGGAAACGTAGCCGTGGTGGCGGTCGAGGTGGGTATTCAGGTTTCGCTTCTCGACAGATAATCCTCCGAGCCTTCTCGAACATGGTGCTACCATGATTAGATAAGGTCCAAAGAGTTCTGCATAGACGCTGACTCTGATCGGACAGATCCTGGCGACGATGACAACGACTCCGCAGGCGGTGATGGAGAAAAGGATAGACCACCAAAGAAGAATGAGAAATGCACTCCGTTTGGTCATTCTTCCCGGCGGGTAAAATGTCCTTTCTATCAGCGGGAGCCTGAGAAATTCAATAGACAGGCATGCAGGGGTGAGGGTTTCACTGACATGGCCAAACTGAAGGATCATATCAAGGTATGTCGTAACGAGTCCCATGAAATCTATAGTTGATGTTCCTCTCTGTTAGCCTTGCTAATCAAAGAACTGATATAGAGAGTCCACACTCAACCCCTCAGATGCTGTCGATGCTGGAAAGAGATGATGTCTGATGCAGACTTGCCTGCACATCTCCAGGTAGACCCCATCTGCAAGGTCCGGTCTGAGCCCCCGGACGACCGGATTCAACTCCAAACACTGAAGCAACTGGATTTCAAGAAACCACCTTACTCGCATGCTAGGAATATGGAAGAGAAGTGGAAGATGCTATACAAAACCCTGTTTCCAAATGATACGGATATCCCATCACCATACGACCAACAAGGTATAACGCCAAGACTCGAGAAAGTTCTCTACGAGGCTCTTGAGGAGGAACTGACCAGGGAGCTTTCTCCGGCGCTAGAACCTATTCTTCGTCGCATCAAAGCAAGGATACCTTCGATAATCCAGAATTGCAAGTCGAGGCTCTTGCGATCCAGTCCGGAAAGTGATGCCGTTCTCACCCCAAGCAGCCTGAATACCTTCGCCAGCACTGACTTGGAGCGAGTCGATCAAATGAATCGATCCGAAGACACCAGCCGAACGACTTCTCGCTGCTCCGGTAGTGTGGCTGTCGGTGCTGAGAACGCATTGTCTGGACCTATACATCAAAGAGATCAAGTCCGTCCTTCGTATTGCAATGGCTTTGGACCTTCTCAGCGCTCGCTGTCCTCCAACAGCATCTTCCGTCAGGGTGCCGCGTCCATGAGCCCCCGGCGTTCCCCTTTGAGGAAATCACCTAGCAACATTGATAATTCAAGTCGGACAAAATGCAACTGCAACCTCAAGCCGCAGGCTCAGGACCAAACTCAGTCCTTTACCAGGTCTGGGCACTTTCCGGAGATTGCAATTGACGCCGCCAATACCAGCGAAGCTCTGGATTTCCCACAGCGGACTGTTGGGCCTCCAGGTGCTTGGATTTCCGATGACCAGGTTTACGACTTCCACGACGCGGACTTGAGCTTTCAGTGTCAGGACGATCAGACGATCAATCAAGCCAGAGATTGGCCTGGAGGAACCGCGCACGAATCTTGGACCGGCTGTAGCATGCCAGGCGGCGTCGGCGATTCTCGCATGGTCTCCGATTCCTCGCAGATGGACTACCTTTTGAATGATTTCGACCTTGACCGTCTCTTCGACCAAAGCTAAGGACACCTTCTCCGCCGAAAATTATCCCCTGCAGTGCAACGGGATGCATTCAGTAAATAATGTTATTCAGGAGGAGCTGGCGATGGTCAGCGCTCACTCATTGCTTGCGTGCGATCAGTTCCATGCCTCCTCGCTACCCAGGGTACATCGAGTTGGATTTCATGCTTTTCGGGACGATCTGAGGAAATATTATCGGGTTGGTCGCTCCGATAGAAATGCCGGGTGGGGCCGTACGGACCATAGCCGCGGGTCTGCATGATAGATGAAGTTGAGAGTTCAATACCCCGGTCTCGGTTCATACACGCAATATACAGTAACATGTCACTTATGAAGTCGCGTCCGCGTCGACCTCGGGAGCAACCTCACAGTTCGCTACCTTTTCCAATTCTTCTCCACGACATTGGAACGACATGTCGCTCCTTTCAGCACTCCTCCTGCTAGCCTCAACAGCTAGCGCACTTCCCCATGCGACATCCATCCCACAGCCCCAGATCGTCAACATCACATACTACGGCAGCGCATGCCCCACGGATGGAGGCCTCACCGCCAACATTGGAGCCGTCGATGCGACAACGGGTACTGCACCATTCACGTTTACGCTCTCAAACTTCACGCCCACTCTCGGCTCATTTGGATCCAGCCTCCGAATGTGCGACATCATAGCATTCCTCAGTGTCGGCGCGGGATGGAAGACGAGAGTGAATGCGCGCGGAACTTCGGCTCAAGGGCAGGCGAGTTTGGACGGGAACTCGACACTGGGCCTGCGCGGGACTTATCAGTTTGCCGATAACTTCGAAGTCCAGGTAAGCCGTCCACACAAGACCCTCGACCGCAAGGCACGGTGAACAGCAGGCGCTGATCAAAGCAGAGTATCGGAATGCTGGATGTCATTGGGCCCATTTCTGGGACGTTCGCGAGACATCTTAATCCAGCGGATGGAGATAAGGGCGTCGCCAGCCAATGCGGAGGCGGAGAGCTAGACATTGAGTTTCAGGCTAGAGCCGTCAGGGACTCTGACGTACTCAGGTCGAGGATGACGTCGAATGGGACGACGTGGACGTTGACTTCGGATATTGAAGTTGTGCAATGCTGATACGGCCTCGGCGACGCCTTTTCCTGTGTATAAGCCAATCTTTATAGAGGATCCTTCGATTGACTACATCCACATCCAGTTCACGATGCCGCTTCGTCTCCGCCTGTCTCCACTACACAGAATTTTTCATCTTTTAGTAACTCACCCTCTTCCGTAAACCTCAGCACTGGCTCCCCTCTCTTCGCTCTCCAATAGTTCGTCGATCCAACTAACTCTTCGCATCCCCTCATAACCCACGCGTACCTCTCCCAAAAGTCCTCCGTCGCCTCCCATCCCTTCGGATCCCAAGGCTCGCCCCATACGATCATTCCCGACTTTGTACCCACAGAGTCGCACCAGCCCACCATCACCACGCACAAAGCCTCTTCTGCATTGCAATCACCCTCCTCCTCAACGTAGAACTCGCGGAGCAGGTTATCTCGGAGCTCAGGGTAGGGGAACAGATCGACCCATGGATGATGCGGGACGCTTTCCTGGAGGCGAGTGGGCAGAAGACTAGGTGGTGCGGCGCGGTTGTAGGCAGTGGAGATTGCGAACTCGTCGTTGAGCCAGGCGGCGGAGAGGTGGAGGCTGAAAGTGTTGTGAAGCAAAGCGCGGATCACGTTGAAGCGGACGACACTGAGCAAGATGTCTGCGCTTGGGGAGCCAAGGTATCGGTGGTACATGAACTCCTCGAGTTGCTTGAGGAGATGGCCTTTGGCGGTTGGGGTGTGTCCTAAGGGTAGAGTGTAAGTTGCGTGGTGACGGCGCATACCTGGAAACAATTAGCATACTAATCAGCTTTGGGGATGAAGAGGAGAAGGCCTGACGAGCACGGTCTCGGTGCCTCTTCTGGCTAGCTCGATTTTGAAGCTTCTTCCTGAGCTTGGGATCAACTATTCCAGTCCAATCGTATGAAGAGCCAACCGTCATGCCGGTCTTGGTTGGCAATGCAATCTGCTGGGCACGAATAGCCAAGGGTCTATCCTCGTTGGTTGTTTGAGGCATAGTTTGAAAGGTATCTCGCGCAATCGACGGCAACTGGGGTTTGGTGAGAGCTGAAGGCTAGGTTTTGGGAGATTTATAGGTATGCAACTGGCTGACCTGGCCAGTCGAGGCTTTCATCCTTCTAGGACTAGGTAGGCTGCGGAGCTCCGCAACCGTGTACGAGCGCCACGACCTCTTCGTTAGCGCGTCAGCCAGTTGCATTAGCGTCTGTGGCTGAGGATCCCCGGCTTATGCAAAAAATCCTGTAGCGTCTGTTGTCATCGTTTCGGTGCAGAGAGTACTGCGCGTTTCCACGTCTGATGGAACAGGTGAACGGGCTAGGTGACCCGTAAGGCCCTGTGAGTCCAACCAGGAGTGCCTATTATCGCATTTCAGAACCTGACTGTTCCGGCGGACGTGGAAAAACCGCAGAACAGTCTTTGCTGAAATGAATTCGCTGTTGCAATGTTCTCCGTCGATCGAGTACTGAAACCAGCCTTGGAAGGGGTCCAGACGGAAGCGGGAAGCGAAGGGATGGCCGGTCCGCGATGGCCATCGAGGCCCTTCCCAAAGGCTGAGATAGTGCTGGGACTACGGAGTCTGTCGTGCAAAGTGACGGCACCCAGAAGGTGAATCAGAGCTACCGACGATTTCTCTTAATTCCTGACAGAAAATGTATGCAAGGAATAAAGTAGACAAGCAATTCTATATTCTGGTATGGCATATGAGCAGCATTTTGGGATAGCAAAGATACTTACAAGTAACCATATGCCCTGAACGCCTGCCGATGCAGTGTATGTCTATGCAACAGTATACAAGCAGATGCCACCGTAGGTATCGTCCAAAACGTGAATATACAGCTGTGTCCAGTCCAGTCCGACCGTTTCCGCCCTCTACTCTAAGCCCTTCATCTGTCGATAAATCTTCTTGTGTTGTTCCAGAAAGAGGAAAGTGAGAATCGTATGCGGGCCGACGCGGATGAAGCTTGGTACCCAGCCCTTGAACATCCATCCGAGGCCCTCGGCTTTCGTGATATCCGTGACGAGCCTCACGATACTCTTGTGCTCATGAGAACTCATTACCCTGGTCTTGATGACGTCGACCGGAGAACATATCGTTGTCGCAACAAATCCAGCAAGAAAAGAAGCGGTGAAATGCGTCGTGAGGTTGTCCTTCAAGGCCGTGTTTTCCAGCAGCATCCTCTTGAAACCATCGTATGTTGCGAGCTGCCCGACCGTCATGAGCACTGCCCTTGAGGAATTGGGCCAGACGCCGCGCCATAACCGCCCCACGCCCTCGTCACGAGCCATACGTATTATTCCGTCAATGGCATTCTTGTAGTTTCTCCGCTTCTCTGGCGGTAACGCGGCATCGTGTTGCATCCGCACGTTCAGTATGTCCCCTGGGTTTCCAGCGACGCCGCCGAGGAAGCCGGATGCGGAGGCCATAGCTACGAGGGTGATGAAGGAGGGCTTCTGGTCGGCGGTGGTCATGCGGTCTTTCAGCGTCTCGTATACCCCGAAGCGGGTCATGCTGTATGTCAATTGGCGTAGTATAGAGGCGGAGAGCTACGGCGCAGTCAGCAATGCTTTTGGCCCAGGTTGATGTCTTCACTGACGCCGCGATAGAGACCCATGATGCCATCAGTCTTCGCCACATGCCCGAACATTTGTAGCATGTTCAAGCGCACTCCATGTTGCCCTTGTGTCTGCAATCTGACCTGAATCGGTGAGCGGATGCGCGCTATGAGCGGATGGGCTCGCATACCTTGACTGCGGCAGTGGTCAGTATACATGTTGCCAGAGTACTCAATTGAGGAGTGAGGCCTACCGAGATCCAGCGGATGCGTAAAACATGCCGCGAAACAACTCGCACTCCCTCCAAACCAGAAAGGATAGTGGACAGGCGCTTTTTTCACGTCCTTGCTCTTCGCGAGCTCCGGCGCGCTCAGCTGCTTCGTAGCAGCGGGCATTTCGACTCTGATTGTCGCCGAAGCTGCATCCAGTCGGCGGCGGAGCGAGCGCTTTGTTAGAAGGCGTTTGCAGGTGTGCGTCAGGCGTGAAGTCGCGCAGCTGGCATGGTCGGCTAGGACGTCATTCCTGTTCGGCACCTCGGAATCGGGACAGGCTTGGCGTCGCGTGGATTTCGTCGAGGACGCGACCACCAACAGAGCCTCAACACCACACCGTCGCGAACATGAGCGTGCGACCTCTAGCGACGGCAATATGTCGTCAATCGGGTCGATGTATGCTGCAACCAATGCCGTGCACGTCTCTGAAGCCGTGGCCATGGCGCTCCACTGTCAGATATAATTCTTCAGGTACGCGCTAATCATGTGATTTCTCCTTCCGCAATGCAGCCTCCATTCTCACCAACCACCATCTTTCATCTATATTTTCTGGGGCCAAGGAGAAAAGGGGATCTACTTCCCTTGTGGAGACATGAGCGGAGATGCTATGCTGTATGCAGAGAAGATCTTTGAGGAAGGAATCTAAGTGAAGAGCAGGACCATCGCCGAATGAAGTCAGCATAGAAGGCAAGACCTACAAGATCGACGAGTGGATGAACGCACCTCCTTCGATTCTCTCCGCTATACCTCGACGTCTACATACCCAACCAGATCATCCCCTTACTATCACTCGGCAACTCATCGAGTCGCGCTTCCCTGGCTACAAGACACACAACGAGCTCTTCCCCGTGGTATCAGTGTATCAAAACTTCGATTCATTAGGCTTTCCGCCGGATCACATAGGAAGAAGTCGGACCGACACATACTACCTCAACAAAGATACAGTGCTCCGAACCCATACCTCAGCACATCAAGCAGACACCTTCCGGGCCAACGAAAGCGAAGGGTTCCTCATCAGTGCAGACGTCTACAGAAGAGATGCAATTGACCGAAGCCACTTTCCAGTCTTTCACCAGATGGAGGGAGCAAGAACATGGGACCGAGCAGCTGTTGAAAAGGAGGGCAAGTCGTTAGCACAAGTCATATGGGACGATGTAGGAAAAATCCCCAAACACAACATCAATGTCGAAGATCCGAACCCCTCCTCACACCCCGAGCGCAACCCGCTGCAAGCTGGCCACTCAGCAGAAGAGGTCGAAGCCATGGCCGCCCATCTGAAGCGAAGTCTGGAGGACATGGTCGTTGCCATCTTCAATGCGGCTAAGACGGCATCCGACGCAGGGTCTCCGTCGGCAACGGTGGACGACCCTCTGAGGGTGCGCTGGGTAGAAGCCTACTTCCCCTTTACTTCGCCCTCATGGGAGCTTGAAGTCTTCTGGCAGGGCGACTGGCTCGAGGTGCTCGGCTCCGGCGTCGTGCAGCAGTCCATACTCACCAACGCAGGTGTGCCTAACCGAGTGGGCTGGGCCTTTGGCCTAGGGTTGGAGCGCATCGCAATGCTGCTTTACTCCATCCCCGACATTCGTCTATTCTGGAGTAAAGACACGCGTTTCCTGTCTCAATTCAGCGCCGGCTCGCCAATCAAGCGCTTCGTCCCCTTCAGCAAATACCCGGCCTGCTTCAAGGACGTGAGCTTCTGGCTCAGGACCTCGTCCAGCGCCGCCGGAGGCGCCGGCCACGTAGCCCCCCTGACCACCCCCGGATCAGTACCGGCTGCTGCGAAGGGCCAAGCTTTTCACGAGAACGATGTTATGGAGGTGGCAAGGGAGGTCTGTGGGGATGTGGTCGAGGATGTGCGCCTCGTCGATGAATTCGTGCATCCCAAGACGGGTCGCAAGAGCCTTTGCTATAGGGTCAATTACCGGAGCCTGGAGCGCACGCTTACGAACGAGGAGACCAACAGCCTACACGAGAGGTTTCGGCAGCAGCTGGTCGACAAGTTGGGCGTCGAGCTACGGTAAAGAACGACGCCTCGTTCCATCTCGGCTAAGGGCGCAGAGTCAGAGGCTTCGAATGTGTGCAAACGAGAAGGGGGACAGACACCGCTCTTCGTTGGCTAACGGCCCGCAAATACGATCTGAAATTTGTGTACCATAAATGTACCCATGGTACTAGCATCGTCTGTAAATATACTTGTAGTCTACTTCTGCAGTACCCTGCGTCTGTAACCCCGCATCCGCAACCGGGAAAAAGCCACCCGCAGGTCGCTCAGCTGCTCGACCAAAATTCTGGTCCTGTGGCACCTCACCATCTTCTGATATTATCCAGATCACCATAATACCCACCGCTAGCTCGAGCTTCGGTTTTGCGGGGAACCCTCCCAGGAGCTGTCGTTCCTCTTCGCGGAATCAAACAGTCTCGCCTCCACCATCCAATCCATTTGGCGTCTGTTCTTTGCACCCCTGCATGACACGCCGTCTGCCCCGGATTTTCATAGTTCCCGCACACCAGCTGACCGCTGTGCAGCCAGACTATTGATGCTAAGAAGGGACATCAGCAGCAGCATTCTGCCTGACACGGACTTCGATGTGCCGGAGAATATTTTAAGTTAGGTGGTACAAACACGGGATTGCGTATGGCCTCGCGTCCCAGCACCCGGTCGCCGTGCGATACGGTCGTTGGCATCAATGCTCTCCGCACTGCACGTTGAATTAGCCGACAACCTTTGGCAGTGGTTGTACGTTGAGTTATGCTTATCGATAGGCCGGTGCGACGCTGGGTATGCTGGGCTATACCATGGCGTCGCTATGGATGATATACCGGGCGGATAAGGTGCGGTGTTGGAGGGATCATGCAAGAGCGCGGTAACGAATCAGAAGAGGAAGGTTGAAGGAGTGGAGCCCGGTAGATGTCTATGTGAAGCGCCGACGAGACAGAGGATGGTGTTGAGGTCCAGACAACGTCAGATGTCGAATCAGAGTGCTGACTGTCGTCGCCGTCCTCCACGGTGCGGCCACGCCCGTCTTGACCGACGATGCACTCCCGCGACGGCTGCGCCGCAACCACGAGGCATGCCGCATCCTGCGAGTTTGATTTTCTGAAATCGGGCGAATGGCGTCGGGTTCGTAGATTGCGACCTCTCGGTTCGTTGCCTTTCCGCTGCAACGTATATCGAGGATGGGCATCGCACATGCAGTCGGGATTGTGGAGAGCTGCCTTGGGAATGTCGACTCGGACATGCTTCACGGTGCATCGTACTGATGAATCTCACATGCAGAGTGTGTATTTAGAAAAGCAACCGTTGAAAGAGAGCTCAAGGGCGGCCGGGAATCCTGGCGGTTACGATATGCGGTCAGATGGGATTCGTATCATTCGGTTTGCGATACAGCGTCAGATACTGACCGGTACAATATCTAATTTCTACCGTCAGTAGCTAAATAGAAGACAAGAGAATTGCGAGAAGTGTACCAAAAAAGTTGACATGTGCGAAAAGAGAGACATTGCCTTGGCTGCATCCCACACGGCGACTCGGGAAGCTATCGAATTCAGAGTTCAAATCAGGTAGCAGTGACCGATGAGGGCGGGCAGGTATGCGCAGCTGTGCAATGATTCTGAAGCATAGCCAGTGTCGTCTGGGTGAGTAGAATTGGTTCGAGATACAAAGGCATCGAGCCTGAGGGAGCAAGAAACGTGACCTGGCCGTTTGGCGTTTCAACGAAACCTTGGAATGGCGTTGAGGGGTAGAAACATGGAAGGCAGGGGCGACCATGCAAATACCTTGTCTAAAGCGACGGGGAATTAGCATCGCTGCCTCGATGCCCAGCTCCGACAACTGATAAGAAAGATCAATCTCTTTCTCTTCGACCAACAGGCAATTAGGTACCAGACGCACATTGTAAGAGAAATGAGTGCCACGCTTACCCATCTGCCATTGACCCTGTATGTTCCGGTTGCTGCATGGTGATATAGAGCATCAATTGTGATCGCTGCAAAGCAGCCTCGTTTTGATGAATGGTGTGGATAACGAGCAAGGTGCTGTATCCTGCTTTCTGTCGACAGGAATCCCGTTCGCCTCATCCCGTAACCGCAGCTACGGTCGCCAAAAGGGTTGTGTACGTGTAATGTGCCGCAATCATGTCCAAGATAATGGGTGCAGGTTGCCCATGGTGGGTACTGCTGTTTGAAGCAAATGAAGGATGCAGCGCTGGTGTCGCCGCCTGTGGCGACTCGTCACAAGACAGGGCCCTGTCGATAGCCAAGCTCGCGATGCCCGCTCTTCACGCGGCTTCCGTTTGAAAGCGGGGCCGGACGATTTTCGAGGAAATGTTCCTGAATATCACGGTGTGGTTGCCGGTCAACGGCATGAAGCGGATTCCTTACATGTCGAAAATGACTCGGACAGCTCGTGATGGTAGGACTGAGGCTGGGAAGTACGTATCATTGATCAACTGTTTCGGTGCCTGGCTGAGAGGGAGATTGTGAGTGGAAAAGTGTTTCAAAATGCAATGCGTGAAGTTCGTCACACGCCCCCCCCATCGTACCGGTACCGTTGCCGACTAGAGAAAGGAAATCCTTGCCGGAAAGGACCATTCCTGACCATTCACGAGGCAGCATCCTGGGCGAAGACGCAGCCGCTAATGTGATGTATGCAAGCGGGACTCGATGTGGGAGGAAAGTTGCTTCTTGTGTCGAGTCACTTGGTCTGCTTTTGGAAATGGAGGCGTTGAATGTCAGTGAGCAAGAATCCTACCTTTGCGACGTACGGGCAACACGAAAACGGAACAACACGCACCGCTTCCTGGCCAGCGTGGGTTGGCCCGAGGACGCAGCCGTGGATCGTCCAGGTTCTGAGGTGTCGTGAATCAGCGGTGTGTCTGTGCGTGAACGAGGATTGCAGCACCCTTTCGAAAGCTTGTGTGAATGTCTTGGCGTGCTATCTTGTCCATGACTTGCAGCAGAGGCGGAACCGGCGGCCGAAGGGTGAAAATAGGAATTGACGAGGCGGGAGAGAACGTGCTCGCCAGCCTCAGGACCCTTGAGGTCGCTTGCAGGTTATCGATACGTTACGTTGCTGGTCCCAGCTGCTTCCCGTCCCCAGGCCAAGGGTTCAGCACTCGGACGTCTGTCTACCTGGCCATGCTCCTGGGAGAGACGCCCCGAGATGACGTCCAGCCACAGGGTCACGGTTGTCCTGTCGCCAGCGGCATTCTTCATGCCCATCGAGAGGATCATCAGTTAGCCCACGGAAGGGTAGATCTGCGGACCGCGAGCGCAGCTGACTGAAGACCCTAAATCGAGATGGAGCCAAACGTGTGCCGGTTCCTGCGCGAGTTTTTGGCTCTAGCCGCAGGCAGACGCAGGTGGGTGAGCACTCGCGGCCGGTCACAGAGGGGCAGCCCGTATATGGCAAGGCGCAACGGATGGGGGTTGCTGAAGCCGGCCAAGGGCGATGGCGGCGATGATTGCGGATGGGGGGAAGGCTTGGCGAGTCTTGAATTCACGCCGCCACGCGCGAGATCGGGAACGGAGGAGCTGGATTGGGTTTTTAGATTGGAAGCCCTAGTGCTGGAGGATGGGTGGGCGGAGTGTGACGACAGAGACGACGTGCTTGCGGTGCGGCAAGGCGAGCGCCATATACGAGCCGACTAGGTCCCTTCGGACCATTTAGTGCTGGCTTTTGTAGCGATTAGCGTCACCAGAACGTTAGGCCGCTGCCTGCGTATGTCGCTATAACGTCTGCCATGGTTGCTATAATATCGTATGAGGGCGGCATGCCTCGTGTGCAGGGCCTTGCCGGAGCGCGCTGGAGATTGCTGTCTTCACGAATCACGACTGCCGCGCTGGAGCATGCCGACAGACGGGGCGAGGGGTGTTTTGGAGCGAACAGAGCCGGCCAAACCTAATCGGCAGAACTCATGGCCACGCTGAGGAGCAATCGGCATTGCAGCCAGCAGCCAGCAGACCAGGGGAGGCAGGCCGCCAGACGGGGCCTCGAGGTGCGCGAGCCGACGCTGCGTTCGCCCTGAGCGTACGCGAGGGCACGCAGGCGGCGCGCTGCTCAGCTCCTCGAGCCTCCTCGAGCGGCTGCCGTGAATAAACACTAGAAGGATGGTAGAAGTCTTCTTTGGAAACTTCGGCTGGCCTCAGGAGCCTCGGGGAAGCTGAAGGCCAGCCACGCTGGCGAGCGGCCACGGCAGGTCGCGACGGTGATTGGCGGGATGCCACGCGAGGCAGTTGCAGATCCGTCAACGTTCGTTTCGTCCCCACTGCGCTGCCGCCTGCCCGCCAGCCCGCCAATGACCACCCCCCGTTCCTGAGGCACCCAGGCTCCCAGGCTCCCAGGCTCCCGTTGCGCTCACCGAGGATTTCCCGCCGGACTGTGCTCCACGGGCAAAACCCATCTGCTGCGCGGATGCGCTTCTGTCGGGCCGCTGAAGCATCGGACTACGCGCTGCAACGTGTGAAGAGACGAACAGCGAGCCCGCGCTGCCTGGCACCGGTCCCCCCAGGAGCCCGCGGGGGAACAGCAGCCAGACGGCCGACAAGCTGCCCCATCAGCAAACAAACCAGTCTTCGCCGCATCATCTCCTCGCTCATCTCGTTTTGATGCACCATCGTTAGTCATGATGCCGAGCTCCCCCGGCGGCCGTCCTGCCTCTTGCAGCTGGACCTCCGCCCCAGCAAAATGCCGCCCGCTAGCCCAACCGTTCGCACTTGCGCTGCAGACGAGCAGCACCAGCTTGGCCCGCAAAAGCAAGCCGTCGACTCCCGCAAGCCTGCCCGGAGCCTGCCCGTCAGATAGATCAAAATGGCTGCACCTCAGCGTCGTCGACGGGCACGCGCACCTGCAGCCTCGGGCCTGCGCTGGCTGCAACCCTCGGCTGGCCTGCAGCACGCATGCTGCTGCTCTCGTCCTCCAGCTGCAGCGCTCCACCACGCCCGCCTCCAGAGGGTCGATCGGTTGACTCGCCGGTATAAGCATATCTATAGTCGAGGCCGGCTATAGACAGGCAAGCATGCAGTGCGCTGCAGAGTGGCACCAGAATCCCTGCCATCCCATGCAAGTTCCCCACGAATCGCCAGACATGGGAGGTCAGGCTCGCGTTTCACTCCAAGGCCGTCTGTCAATCTTTGGGTGCGCCCCCGAAAGCCTAGACGCCTCGTTTGCTATTGGTACTTCCCCTAAGCAGGGAGCTCCTCGCTCGTGCATGTAGCAATAGCAGTTTGAAGGAGCCACACTTAAAGCAACGCATTGCCGTTTTGCCAAACACTACTGCAGGGAACGCCTTCATGTTTGACATGCCCGCCTCCCGAGTCTCATCAACCTTGCAGTCAAGACAGTGACCCACGGGAAGCTCAAACAGCGGCCATGACACACATTGCCAATTGCATGCGGCCTGATGCCGACAAGGCCAGTGTTTATATATCCCAGGAAACATCGTCCAGACCCTTCGTAAGTCATCCGAACCCATCGCTCCCCTCCAAATGAATATCCATCTACCCCGCCGCTCCAAGTCGTTGAGGAACCTCCAGGCTAATCAGGACTCCAAGGACATCGTCCCAGCCTTGAGGGAAAGCCCTTCCATTGCAAGCCTTCAGTCACAGTCCAGCGGAACAAAATATCAACTCTGGCCCTCGCAGCAGTCGAGGAGTCCTGTGGGACTGGCACGGCCAACCTTGTCCTCAGACAAGCTCTCTGCTCTGTCCATGGGACGCTCTCCAACTTCATTGAGTGACACAGCTGTACCTGCAGAGACGGTTCCCTTTTGGCAACGCAGTGGTTCACTGTCCAGAAGGCGGAAAGTCAGTGTGCCAGAGCTTGGTAGCACTATGACTACTGTGCAAGAAGCAGCTATCGACTCTCGTATGTCCCCCCTTCTCAATTCCACGGTCACTTCAGCTAATCTCATATGTCAGCTACTATCCCAGGTCGACCCCCCCTACGCAAGGGATCCACTGAAGCCTTCGGCCACGAGAGGTCTAGCAGTGCGCCTGGTACGAGCTGGCGAACTGGCCCATTCGGAGATGCTTTGATGTCTTGCGTCACTGGCCCTTCACCTGTACCCACCGCTCAGATGACCCCACCCATCGCATCGGATACGCCCGTCGTCAACAAGTTGGAGACCCCAAGCGCACTTGGAAAGCCATTGTCGCCTATTCTCAGCCCTGGCGTAGGCTCCAAGCCAGCGTTGAAGGTGGATACAGGCAGCATTCTGGAAGAAGTCGAGCTCCCACCCCGGGTACCACCGAAATCGCCGGCGGCCGAACGCAAACCTTCTCCGAGTCCACTCAAACTCAGCTCCAAGTCCAGCAGAACACAACTCGTAACGCCGTCCACCATAACCCCAAGCGGCACCTCCCCTTCAAGTATTCTGGGTAGTGGCCGATCACCCAACATCCACATTCCACTCCCTACTCCTCTCTCGGCCATCTCCAATCCTTTCAGCGCGGGCTCGCCTTCGAGTGCTACTGAGCGTAGGGGCTCGCCGAGAGTTGAGAAGCGGGATCCCATCGCCACTCCTGCGCCATCTCACAGCAGGAACATGTCGGAGTCCTCGGTCATGGATCGTGGTCGTCCCGTCCGACGATCCAGCAAGAGGCAGCGTAGCCAAACTTGCTCAGAGTCCAACACCCTCGAGGCGCCTGCACAGGACAACTGGAGGCTTCCAAAAGGGATGCGTATTGCCGAAGCATCAATGCGTATGCCTGATCAGGACAAGGAGATCCTCCACAAGCAAGCGTACGACCAAGCTGAGAAGTTTGAGGTCCTACAAAAGCGTGACGTTTCTTCACTCTCGCGGGTAAGTAAACCTTCAGATGTAGTTGTTACCATGGCTAACCAGGTCGATAGGAACTGCGAGCGCTTGACGAGCGTTGCGACTACCTGCGTAAGACGTACAAGTCTCTACGTGCAGGACGTCAGAAGCTCCATGGCCGCATGATCGCGTACCTCAAGCGGGGGGAGACGGTCATTTTCTCGCGCGAATCGCTCCTAAAGCAAGAGGAAGCACTCGCTGAACTCGACGTCTCGATCGACGAGTTCATTCTGAAGCTTGAGCAGGCTGAGAACCGACGACTGCGACTTCGTCAGAAGCTCCTAGAGCACGTGGCCGCTGCTCTGGTTCTCAACCCGTCCGCACTCCGCGACTTGGCCGAGACCACCCCTCCCCGAAGCCCGGTGAAGGTCGAGAGCCCTTCCCGCACCGACCGCAAGGATGTGCAATCCATCAAGATCTACGCCGATGGCCACGTCCTCAACCTCTTCTCCGACATCGAGCAAGCGATCGGAAAAATGTGCGAGCAAGCATGCTAAACGCCTAATGCGACATGAACATTCCAATTTCCAAAAGCGACCCTCAACGCCAAAACCTGCCCTATACGGCACACCCGCTAATACTCGACTTGCCATTGCGCATCATCTCCCAAAGTTATCCTTGTATGTTGTCACGGCCTAGCCTACGTTCCTTCTCATGAATTCTTACGTCGTCGACGGTTTGGCGAGTTCTTTCTCTCTGACCAGCATTTTCTGCCTCCAGCATTATTTTGGCATTGTATTATCGCAAGCAACTGATACCCGGGCTACGCAACGTTGCATCGCTGCGGCCCGTCTGCAAGCATCTTCAGCTTTTGTGTTTTTTATTCTCCTTTTTATTTTTCTCTTGGATCGACAGGTGCGAGGTGGAGCGGGAAGTGGGCGGCTCATGGCTAGGAAGGCGTTTCAAGCCTTCGAATTTGGTAGCCGATGAAGGGAACATGCATTCGTAGCGTATCATGTATCGAGGTGGGGTCCCTGCAGGGGGCTTTGAATTGAGAAACGACTTTCCACGCCAAGTACCCAATCCGCTCGCGAGCACAAGAGAATTCGTGTGGCGGGCTGTCGTATAACGCCATTACCGGTCCGTGTTGACCAAGGTTTTGGATGAAGCGATGGCGTCGGACCGCGATGACATGCCTTGCTCGAACACTTCCTTCTCTGTGTTCAGGTGTGCAATGATAATTGCTTCGATACGTAATGCCTGAGGATGTGACGATGCCTTCAAACGACGACCTGTGTGAGTAGGGAGGGAAACAAGGAAATGATTCGTGGCTGATGAAGGTCTTGGCAGGTGACGCGAGGGACTAAGGTTGTAGCTTGTCTCATGTTTGGTACCCGATCACCACAGACCGCCAAAGGGTCTTGCAGCTCGCTTGGTGGCGGATTGAATTTTCGTATCTCTACGGAGAACGGCACGCGCTCTTGTGAAAAAGGGAAGCCGGACACAAGAGAGCAGACTTGATAGTTGGTAAACCGGCACGCTAAGTGTATTCAAAGCCATTTACTCCTCCAGAAGCTTCTGCGTATCCGCGCTTGATACGGCTTTTTCGTTCTCGCCAGAGCACGCGGTATAGCTCGTAATGTTCCCTCTGGAGCAACTTGCCCGACACGACGACGAAGCTGCCGGGGTCGAGCAAGGAGTTGACGATGCGGTTTAATGAGGTCAATCACATTCTCCTACGGCGAGCAGGATGACTTCAAACACACTGTGGGTGCCAGACCCTAGACGAGTGGTTGGAGGAACGTCACTCCACTCGAGCACAGTGTTTCAAGAAAGTGAATTTCCAAGACTTCATGTGTGACATTGACGTTGTGGCTGACGCCCGTCCCCTGTCACCCGGTCAAACGTTGTTCAGTGCCGAGCGGGGGAAGGCCCGTGCCCCAATTGCGTAGAGCTCTGCTTGCATTTTTTTCTGCACGCGTTCTGCTTCCAGTCTTCAGCATGTGAGCGACTGACTACAACGCCAAACATGGCCACGAACAGCATCAAGCTTCTCACCGGCAACAGCCACCCCCAGCTTGCCAGACTCGTCGCGGAGAGGTGAATTTCCACCCCGTCGCAGCCGCAGACATTTGCACTGGCCTCGGCGCATGCGATATCGCAACCTCGAACGACTGTGCTGACCCCTGCATACAGGCTCGGAATCGAGCTCACCAAGATCCTCGTCCTCCAGTACTCAAACCAAGAGACGTCCGTCACCATCGGCGAGTCCGTCAGAGACGAAGATGGTGCGTGTTCGCCTTGCGCCCTGAGATGTGACCTTCGATGGAGAGGCGAGCCTAAACGAGCACAGTCTTCATCCTCCAATCGACGCCGCCGGGCGACATCAACGATGCCCTCATGGAACTCCTTATCATGATCAACGCCTGCAAGACCGCATCGGCTCGCCGCATCACCGCCGTCATCCCAAACTTCCCGTATGCGCGCCAGGACAAGAAGGACAAGTCGCGCGCGCCCATCACGGCGAAGCTCATGGCCAATATGATACAGACCGCGGGATGCAATCACGTAATTACGATGGATCTGCATGCTAGCCAGATCCAGGGCTTCTTCAACGTGCCCGTCGACAATCTGTATGCGGAGCCTAGCACGCTGCGGTGGATTCGCGAGCACTTGAACGTGAAGGAGTGCGTGATAGTCAGTCCAGACGCTGGGGGCGCCAAGAGGTACACTATGATTTGCTACCTATAATCCGGGGCAAGAGCGCGATGATGCGCCGTGGTGCCATGAGTTTATTTCCATGCGCATCGACCACGGACGTAGATCATCTGGTTCGAGGCCGATCTTGCCTTTTCTCTTACAAATGTTGGCATTGTCTAATGGTGTGCAGGGCTACGTCCATTGCAGACGGTCTCGATTTGGGTTTCGCACTTATCCATAAGGAGCGTGCCCGTCCGAATGAGGTTTCAAAGATGGTCCTCGTGGGCGACGTCCGGGGCCGAACGGCGATCATTGTCGACGATATGGCCGACACCTGCGGCACATTAGTCAAGGCTGCCGACGTCGTGATACAGCACGGCGCCAAGGACGCCATCGCCATTGTCACCCATGGCATCCTTAGCGGGAATGCCATAGAGGCGCTGAACGGAAGCAAGCTGAAGAAGGTGGTTGTGACGAACACCGTACCACATGAGGAGAAGAAGGAGCGCTGCGATCGCATCGAGACTATCGATATCAGCCCTACCGTGAGTGACTGGTTACGTACGCGCGCATAAGAGTTTTACTAATGCGATTTGTAGCTTGCAGAAGCATGCAGACGTACGCACAACGGCGAGAGTGTATCCTTCCTCTTCAAACACGCGCCGGTCGATTAGAGAGCATCACTTCACCGGTCTGGGGCTTGCATAGACTTCATCGATCGTGGGGAAGGCATCTAGCGTCTGCAAGAGGCGTGCGGCAAATGCCGTGCTATCGCTACCTCACCACTGCCTGAACTACTCGCCCACGATTTGGAGTAGGAAGAAAGTTTGGCCAGAATCCATTATCATCAGGCACCATTCCTCAAAAGGGTAATGGCCCGTGGGCTCACGGTTGAGGCTGTCTCGGGGAAATATGATAGCACTGTGGATCGTAGTCGGAGACTACGTGCGTATTTTGAATGCATGGTGTACATAGTCTGGCGCAAACCGTGGCCCTAGTCCATTGCTCTGGACCGTAGAGCGCAACCTGTCAAAAATATAGCTGCCCTGACTCGTGGTCTGCATGACCTGCATGAAACAAAGTTTCGACCTGCCCGGTTCCCCGCCTGCCATTCGCTTGGAGCATTCATGAAAAACAATCCGATGCAGAAGCAGATGCGAACCCAAAGTTCGCGACCTATGCAAACGCTGCACACGCCATGCGATTTGACTTTTATGCCCGAACATCGTACCTTTTTGCAAATTCCCCTTCTCCACAGCCCTAGGGGATCAGCGCGGGAAGCACCGGCGCACTACTCCAACCTCCTGCGCCTCCTAGTACCACGTGCCAAACTAAAGTAACCCTTTTGCTAAAGTAGCGAGTACGGGGCTTACTAGCATGTTCCCATCGCACCTCGTGCAAAAGGTAGTCCGAAACCTTACGTCGCATCATCTCTGCGCCGTGGTGGAGCACCGAACCCAGCCTTTCCGTATGCGACGCGGAGTGGCGTCACAAATACTCTAGGGTACGCTGTCTCGATCAGGCGCGTGGATGGCCTGGAGATTACAAAGGTATTGGAGATCGTCCTTGTAACGCAGCACTCCCTGGGAATACGATGGGCGGGTATTGTGGGAGGTGAGATGAAGAATAGAGGCGGGGCAGGGCAGAGTGGAGACCCTAGTTGTATGGTATAGAGGGCCTGAGGGACTCGGGATGTGGAGGAGAGGGAGGCCATCTTGGGGTGTTGGGGGATGTGGAGGGCGTGCGTGCGTACGTGCGAAGTGCGAAGTCGCTTCGTGATGCATGTCGTCAGGTGTGTTCGCCTGCAATTCAGGTCCGATGTCTCGCCTTGGAGCGTTGCGACACCTGTCCGCTTCAGCTGCGAAGGAGCAGTAGCGTGTAGCGAGAGGGAAACTCAAATTATAGTTTGCACTCTCTCGTCACGACGAGGAAGGCTGTGATTGATGGGTATGAGCTCCCGTGACCGACCGTTGAGGATCTTCAGCGATGAGGAAAGTATATATACTGGACCCCGTACATATACTGACTGGACCCTGCGGGGTCTGCGTGAAGAGAGGGCTGAAGTCTTGGGTATCGGACCGGATCGCTGCGGGGGCGCCGAGCGATTTGGAGGACCTGGGGTTCACTGAAAGGCGGTGACAGGCGATGGTGTGTAGATCCCAGAACTCTATCCTGATGCTGCGTGACAGCGTGAGGTGATGAGCACTGAAGCGAGAAGGCTGTATTGGGAAAACGTTTGCGGCCCTGGAAAAGCCTCTGAGTTTGGGAGTGATCGATTGTTAGGAATACATGCACTGTGTCACCTTGGATATGCATCTACCGCAGGTTTCCACGCCCGATGGAACTAGCTTAGGTGGCTCTCAACAGACTGTGAGTCAAGTCAGGAGGCCCTTTGGTGGCAAGTGAGATTGCTGGCCGTTCCCTCAAACGTGGGAAACCGCAGTATGAGAAACGGTCCGAGATGGCAGTCAGTCCGTATGCCTTAAGTAGACGATAAGGGAGTAACATAGGCATACTGAAAACACATTAAGATTTGGGTCATGAGAATTGTCTTATCTAGTCGTAAAATGCTAGCATACAGTGTAAACGCTACCCATGGATGCACCATGTCAAGGCGCTCATGTAGTCAAAAGAGCGATGCTACGCTGTAGAGCGAAGACAGAAGAGAGAATGCGTAAGCGCCATGTCCAGAAATCCCTAAGCAACGCCGCGCTAATGCCGCAGTAGGATGCAAAAGTAAATCGCTGTATGGTAATGACAACAATGAAGTAAAACATATGTTCGTCAATGATGCGTAATGGGAGGAAGCAATGTGCCGCTACGCCAGAAACCTCATGCCCATTCAGCTGTCGGCCTTGCACCACACCTAAGCACCTCCAATTACTCCTGGAGCCTTCCACTGCTTCTCTCCACCCCTCGCAATCGGCGTCTCATCGCGAATGGCCTGCGCCGGAATGCGATACATCAACAGATACTCGCCATAGTGCAGCCACACCTTCTCAGCATCCATGCCCTCGACATCCTTGAGCAGATCCGCGGCCCTAAGCACCGGGCCCCTAGCAAAGTGGCGCGTGTCGACAGTCACTACGAACGTGTCCTCGCGGTACTTGGTGGCGAAGTGCTTAGCCACGGCTTCGGCGTGGGCTTTGTTGTCGTAGACGGAGATAAAGGGCGAGGAGACGTTGGTTTGGCGGTTGAGGTGGGCGAGGCCGAAACGCGAGATGGACGAGGGGTAGTTCATGATGGTGGTTTGGTTCTTGGCGGCGAAGCCAGTGCTGAAGTTGTAGCGAGTCTGGGCTGAGGGCCGGTGGACGCGGTAGACGAAGGCTGGGATCTGGGTGGGTGGCGCTGGGGGAGCTGCTGGGCTCAGGGGATGAGTTGGTGCCAGGGAGTAGACGGCTGTGATCGATGTTAGTGATCATGCATGGTCATGTGATATCCACATAGGGGTGTGATGGACTCACTGGACATGTTGCGATGCGTAACGACCGTCGTGTGGAAGTGCTGAACGTTGAGCAGCTGGCCTTATTCGATCCCAGAAGAATCAAGAGTCCCTGACGCTGGGAAGAAAGCACGGAAATGGAGCTGTTGGTCTGCTTTCAGATGACGATTGGGAAGCTGACGCAGGAAAGAGAAAGCCTCACAACGAGGTATGAAACCCAATCCATCATGGCCTCAAATACCCCTCCCAAGAAGAAGCGGTGAGTTGACCCCCCTTCAAACGGATACAGGCGTGTTGATGACTGAAGAGGCCACGATGTTCTTCCTCTTTCCGACACGGGAGTGTGCGTTGATGTTGAACTCAAGACCCACAAGCCGGCGGGAGCCCACGCAGCCAAACGCCTGCACCTGAGCTTCAACAGACAGACAAAGGAAGACGGGATGGTACCAGGACGTCGGTAATCAGAATACCTGTTGCGGATCCGGGTCTTCACCCCGGTTTGATCGTTGTCGTGCGAGGTGTGGGATGGGAGGAGCCGAGAGCACGGGAGGCTGCAGATACACTGTGGTACGGTACCCAATGCACGGAGCAGCAGCGAGCAGGCCATTCGCAATTCGTTTGGCGAGGGCATAATTTGCAGCCTTATGCAAGATATGTGTCGAAGCTTCGCAGCTTGGTGGTTACAAGCGTGACACTGACATGGTCTGTTCTGTTCGATTCCATTTTCATCCATTTCATCCATGGACTGTGGGACAGGCATATACGCAGGGGCCATAATTTTGAAGGACAAGAATGACACAGGAAGAAAGAGATGCGATGACTTGGCGAAGCGAGGATGAGATGCATGGAGGAAGCAGACGACTTCGCCCTACCTAGGAATTGAAAGCATAAGCCCCTCTACTGGCTAATTGATTGCCATGCGAGCTAGAAATGCCTAATCTGGGCTCACCCGTTGAGCGGCTCACCACAAGAGTAGAATGCAGCTGCCCCCTTTACCGTCCGATACGCCTTGGACTGATGGTCGTACAAGGCGACGGGTAGCTGGGAGCGCGCATTAGGAGCCGACCGCACGTCCCCACTGAGAGAGTGATTGGCTAATGCTCATAAGCAGACATTGCCTACTCGCATCACTGCGTTCAGCCTCCTGAGTCCTAGCTGTCAGTACCGTGGTACAGGGAAGAAATGGGGAGGAAGGCGTGTTCAATTGGACGTTGCTCTGCTGTTGGCATCCGCCGACATTATGCTTTTCAGTCGGTTCGCTCTCACCGCCATATTATATGCACAAGAAAGGTCCGAGAAAGGTAATGCGAACGCATGTGAGGGTTGAGTGGGTGAAGAGTGAATGTTCCGAGCACGTGGATCCGCTTTTGATCCACGCGACACGCTAGTCTGGGAACAGTTTGGCGACATCTTTTTATCCGAGGTTCTCCCGACCGATAGATTCTCGACCGCGACGAAAGTTTTGGAGCCGCACTCAAGCATAACAGAGACCCGGCAACGCGCAAGAAGAGAGCCTCGGTCGCGTAAGATTGACTTGGATCCCCAATTGATACCCAACTGACCTCGTGTCCAGACATTGCGCCATCTCAAACGCTTCCTCAGCCCACCTCAACCCCCAACAAACGCTCAGCCCTCACTTCGCCATGTCATACTTTCGAATAACATTGATGCGATCGGGCATCGGCCTACCAGCGAAGACGCAAGGCGTACTCAAAGCCCTCGGCCTCCGCAAACGCATGGCAACCGTCTATTACCCAGTCAGCCAATCCGTCGCCGGGCAGATTATGAGGATAAAAGAGCTGGTCGATGTGAAGGAAGTGGAGCATGCCATGTCTAAGGATCAGATGCGCGCCTCGAGGAGACCGGATCGTGGCTACTATATTGAGAGGAGGGGGGCTGAGGTTGCGAGGAGCTTGGAGCAGGCATGAAGGAAAGGGAAGAGACCGAAGGGTGTATAAATATCTGTATGAAAACAAGACGATGAAGTGTATATATACAGGCGTATGTGTAGAGCATCACGCGACATGACTTGGGCGGGAGAAGATGTGCGCATTGCATAACGGGTGCAGGTGTACAACCCCAGCAAGAGCGAGGAGAAAGCGCAGAGCTTGCATGGCCTACAATTGCTCAATGGCGAAACATCATCATGTTCGACACTGCATTTCAGGTGCCTGTCATCTATGGAACGGTACTGTCCATTCCTTCAATTGTGCTTTTCGGCGGTTGAGCCTGTCGAGCGAGCTATCTGAAGCTGGGCGAGACCAATCGAAAACAGCGCGATCTCAACACCTCATTATACGCCTGGTCGGTCCCTGATTCGGCCAACTCCACTCAACGGCCTGTAGTGGCGCACTCACAGGCCTATGAGAGGCTTTAGAACGATCTAGTGCCAGCTAGGAGCCCTCCGCCTCATCGTTTTCGCATTGCTTCTTCCTCCCCCGCTCGCCTTGGCAAGACTGAGGCATGCCAGCATGCTACCTTCTTAACCGGCTATTCATAGCAAGCGCTTTGTAGGATCTTAAGAACCTTTGCACACTGAGGCCCGTTGCCTTTGTCCTCCTGCGAGCCCTGCCATGCACGCAACCTATGCATTCCCGAACCCGTCAATGCGGAACGCGGACCCCGACGGTAGCCAATAGCGACACCATACCCAGCGCTCGTTCCATACGTAGGTGTTCATTATGGATGCTGGCAAAATATGTCCGCCTTCGAGCACAGTCGCCCAAAAGAGACGGCGGCCTCATGCACCGAGGATGTGGGCAGGGATACAAGCAAGCCTCAAATACTACTACATAGACTTGGACATGACCCTTGAAGATACCATGCAGAAGATAGAAAAGGAGCAAAAATTTCACGCCACGTAAGTAATGTTCCTGTAACATGACTTGGAGGGTTATTTACCTAAGCGTTCATAGAGAGCAAATGTACAAGAAGCGGTTAAAAGCATGGGGCTTTTCGAAACAGGTCAGGGCGGATGAGAAGGAGAAAGCCCTGGAAAGAATCCTCCACGGCGAGCTGGTAGCAGGCGACAATGCACCAATTCGACACGACAAGCTCGTTCGATATGCAAAGTCTCGAGTCAAGTCGGGAGCTTTGGACGTCCTTCAGCTGAGAAGAATAGCGGAGCAACCCACAAGAGTAACCGGCTTCCACCATGCAGCTACCGTAGCGCCACCCCTGCCGCAATCCCCAGCACCCCCAGCCCCATTCGATGGGTTCGACGTGTTCCTTCGGGCAATGCAGGCATTGATAGAAAGGGAGCGCGGAGAGTGGCTGTCAGGGCGGCAAGCTTCTCCGGATACGATTTTCAGCGCGCTCACGAAGGGCATGTCGCTCTGGCGCGCCAATGCATTTGCAGAAGCACGAGAGTCATTCGGTCGAGCAGCCCGAACGACGGTAGAGGATCTACAACGCCCTGCGGTGGTGGTCTCACGGATAGCGTATTGTATCAGCTCCATCTTGTGGGGGTCCGAACGTGAGCCAGTCTTTGGCAAGTTCACCGAGTTTCTAGTCAAGGCTACCTTGGAGGAAGTTGGACCGAGATGCCCGTTGACGATAGTTTTATAGCATGTGTAAAAAGAGCCGAGCCAAGAAGCACAGGTTAGGATCTGGGCGTTCTCTGGACGATTATCAGGTTTCTGAAGAGACCTTTGAACACTGGTGGAATATGGCACAGCGTCGTTGGCGATGGTGTTGGCACAGTCGAAGGCTTGATCTTGCAGCACAATACTGTAGTCACGCCATTAGTGAAGCACGTCGCGTCAAGAAGCTGACTGTCGAAATAGAGTTGGGAGCTCAGCGCGAGCTTGACACCACTATGCTAGAAGCAAATCCATAGCTAAGCATGATGGCTGAGAAGAGGAAGCTCCTGCACCTCTTAGAGATACAAATGGTACGATGACGGGTTGCTGTTCTAGGATTGTAATTGTCGACAGAATAAACTTTGGAAGCGTCTGCAAAATCACAGTGATCATAGAGTTCAAGTGTTCACTGTGTTCCCTATGTTGTGGAGGGAGCATTTAAACTTAATATGATCCGATGTGCTAACCTTTGTAATTCGCGTTCCTGCGGAATTTTCTCCGCGCCCCGTGTCAACCCAAACCTCTTCGCACGCCCACTTTCAATGTACATCCGCAGGCGAATTCGATCAAACAGTACCTGCCGCATACTTCGAGGATTTCTAATTTCTTTGTCGCCAATTCCTCGCTTCGCGCGGCCACTGCACCACCCGAAGGGTCCGTACATCGATACTCTGACCGTGCTTGCTGAAGTCCCTAGGTATAGCACGCTGCAGGCGGGTAGTCGACCTTTGGTACGGTCTCACGTTCTATACCGTTCACAGCTTCGCCGGCTAGTAAAAGCTACTATTCGAAAAATAAGGACAGAGCACTCTCACAGCCTCCCTCCTTGCTCCTGTGTTTCAGCCTTGCGTGCCGCCTTGGTCTGCCTACACAGTTCTGCCAATAAACCTATCATCAAATGACTGGTTGATAGTCATTGCAACACATGATGGGCTTGGCGGCTGCCTGATGGCTGGGGCTAAGCGGAGATTGGGGAATGACCTTCAAGCTTTGGGGTGTTGGGCCATACACCAGCTAACGGCGACGCCTACATCTTGGACGTGATTCATCATCAAGCACTCCAACATTCTAAGCACATCGATATTGAACGTGTGTCAGGTCTGTAGCTTTGCGAGGCACCGGTCGACCAAAACTTACGAGCACCCTATAGTCGCCCCACTTACAAGATAACTATGAGCTTCGAGTACGAGCCACTTCAGCTCGAACGCCCTTCTTTCCGACTATTACACCTGTACAAAGGAGGCTATGACGATCCTCTCCGGGGCGAGCTATTTGAGAGCTGGATTGCGCGAAACGAAGACAAGGTCGAGTTCGACGCCTTGTCATACACTTGGGGTGGCACTCACAAACCCTATTCGATCGAAATCAACGGGGACGATTTACCTATCACACTCAACCTGTATGTAGCTCTCCAGCATCTGCGAGATCCATCTTGGGACCGAATTCTATGGATCGATGCTATCTGCATCGACCAAGGCAACCATAAAGAGCGGGGACATCAGGTCGCAAACATGGCGTCGATCTACAGAGAAGCAGCAATAGTTGTCATATGGTTAGGCACAGCTTCCGAGGAGACGAATTCTGCTATGAGGTGCATGAGCAGCTTGGCATCAGAAAGCATCGATTATGTGTGCAGAGACTGGAAGATTGGAGATCCCAGATGGCAGGAGGTGTGGTCTAACGCACAACGATTAACCACACCTCGTGTTACAACAATCGAATTGGAGAAAGGACTGAACGAAATGTTGACGCGGTCCTGGTTTCGCAGAGTCTGGATCTTGCAAGAAGTGGCGCACGCGAAGGTTGCCCAGGTGGTTTGCGGTCACAAAGAAGTCTCAGCTCGCATTTTTGCATTGCTGCCCTCCCTAATAAGCTTCGAACTCTATCCCCACTGCCGAGCGGTACTGGACATATTCCCAGGGTTTTCACGCAACAGTTCTTGGTGGGCTGAAGACCGCAGACTCCGCACATTGTTAGGAAAGTTCCGTGACGCCGAAGCAACCGATCCAAGGGACAAGATTTATGCGTTGCTAAGCATATCAACGGATGCTCATGGGAGCCCTTTGCTGGAGATCGACTATGAGATTTCTGTCGAAGACGTCATATACGATACAGTCCTCTTCATGCTCAACATTTCTAAGGTCGGCTGTCCCAGAAGCCCACTCTCCATCACGACTATCCCGGATCTACTAGCAAAATTAGAGCATATTACCGTCATCACAATATTGGAATATTGTCTGCACAACAGAGGACTCGAAGAATGCAGGAAAGAGTGTTTCGAGAAGCGCTTGGTCGCGCAATTGTCCACGCACGAAATCAATGCAAGCCTTGACGGTGGGCTTACACTTCTTCACATGGCAGTTAAGGCTCGCGATATGCAAGTAGTCAACTTACTACTCGCAAGGAGCGATGTCCATATCAATGCCAAGGCTGCTGACGGGGCCACTGCGTTATCCAAAGCGGCTAGCCTTAACCGACTTGACATGGTGGAAGCGCTACTAGCATGCAATGATATCGAGGTTGATTCGAAGGACCGAGACGAGGTCATGAAAGCGCTTGCACTGGCCAGAGAGCGAGACCTACACCTTGTAGAAGATATATTTCTCTACTGTCATGTTTGTGTCCTTCTTTGGCTTACAGTAAGATATAACATTCATCCAATCTGGGTATCTTGCCGGTTGGGTTTAGTGCTTCTCATACTAGTTCTCATACTAGCTCCTCGCTTTTGTCGAAGCATTCATCTACTTCGAGTAGCTTTTCTGTTATATTGGTTCCATGCTTAATTACTCAATTACTTGTTCACCCCAACTTTTAACATTGTTGAGCAAGTCTGATTGTCTCATGCACTGGTCTGTATTGTAGAGCCGCTTACTGAGGTTTGCCTTGGTACGTACTCAGACCGTGGTCTTTGGTAAACAATTTCGAAGAAAGGGCGTCAATTCTAGTGCTGCATGGTGCCAAAACACATAAACGAGAGAACTGTTCTTATATTAGCAACCCTTGAAGACAAGATAGATATGGTGCGGAATTCTTCGTGCGCTATGGCATCGATGGAGAATGAGAAAGACATGACTGCGCTCGACTGGTCTGTACACCCCAACTACGGTGCCGTAATCAGGCTGCTTCTGGCACATGAGCGGATCTTAACCTGATATGCAAACATGACGCGAGGAATCGAAAGAGAAGAAAATTCTATCTCCCGTCATTCCAAGCGGAACATGTTTCGACTCGCATGATATAACACGAGGAGGTCCATTCAGTTTCTCGTATACTCCGCAACACAAAATGATCTCCCAGTGGATAGTTCGACTACTGCAGATCAATAACCACCCTCCCCTTAACCTTCCCCTCATGCATATGCTCAAACACTCCATTCAACCCTTCCATACCAACCGTCTCATAATGCGTTTTAATCACCCCCCTCGCGGCAAAATCCAGCGTCTCAATCGCCTCCTTCCGATTCCCCACCGCGGAACCCACAATCTGCAGCGCCTTCGCCACCATCATATTCGCCTTTGCCCCTTTAATCGGAACTGGTTCGCCCTCTGGGATCCCCACACACACCATACGCCCTCCAAACCGCAGCAAGTCCATCGACTGGTTGTAAGCTGCATTGTTCGCCGTAACAACAACTACAGAGTGCGCACCGAGGCCATTGGTGAGGTTCTTGACCGCGGCAGTCATGTCGTCCGTGCCGTCGACGGGGATGAAGTGCTCGGCGCCGCTGTCGAGGACGAGATCTTTCTTGGAGGAGTGGTCGATACCGATGACGCGGTGGCCGATTCCGCGCGCGGAGAACTGCACGGCGAGATGGCCCAGGCCGCCTCCTGCACCCATGATGACGACGAAGTTACCGGACTCGGCACCACATTTGCGGAGCGCGGAGTAGACTGTCACGCCGGCGCAGAGCATGGGCGCTGCGGCGGCGGAGTCGAGGCCGTCGGGGATGGGAGTCACGTAGTTGGCGGGGGAGAGGACGTATTGCTGGAATGTGCCGGGGGTGTAGTAGCCTGATACTTTCTGTGCAATAGTTAGTTGAAATTCTCGGGTCCCAATCGCATCTCGGCATACTCACACCCTTGAAGCAAATAGCATCATGACCCGCCCTACACGCCTCGCAGCTTTCACAAACTCCCGCCACCCACTTAATTCCCACCCTCTGTCCGATCTTCACAGCCGCGTTATCGGTTCCAGGACCCATCTTTACGATCTTTCCCACGCCTTCATGCCCGCCTACTTGGCCTGCTTGACAGGGGGCGGGTAGCTGTGCCCACGCGTTCATCATGATGCCTAGATCCGAGTGGCAGACGCCAGAGTGCGTACTGTGGAAGTCAGATGCTGGCACTGATGCGCAGAAGATGGAGGATGGCGGCATACAGATTAATCAGGACTTCTCCAGGTCCGGGTTCGGGCATGTCCAGTTCCTCCACTTTGGTGGAAATGGTGCCGGGCTTGTCGTAGACAATTGCCTTGTATTTCTTGGGCAGGTCGGTGGACGCCATTGTGGTTGATGTCCTTGTTTGCGGTACGGTCCTTTAATCTATTGGAAGAGAATATTGCCTCTTGGAGTTGTGATCTATGCAATATCCTGCGTCCTCAGTTGCCTCGGTATGTAATAAGGATGGCGGAAGTGAAGCAATTGAGCGCAAGGGCAGCAATTATAAACAGATAGACAGGAGCACGGCGTACAAGGGACAAACCACCTACATATACCCCACCCCCGCAACCCACTACCAGTCCACCTGCACCCGTGGCCGTCCTGGCCCGCGGTTTTTCGCGCTATCCCATCTCCCTTCGCCTCTGGCATCGAGGCTAAAAGCGCAGGCGTCCGCAAGGATTCCTCGGTGACAGCTAGGAGAGACAATAGCCGTGGACGTAAGCTTATCGTGCATGTTCCTCGGCCTTTGTTGCCATGCTACACATAAGGTTGTGCGCATCTCGGGATTGGAAATGAGGGGTAAGGATGACTGCGGGGATGTGGACCGACGTCATGAGACGAATAGTGGCGGGGGTTGAGGACAAGGGAGCTAGGGTGGAATTAGAATACTTCTCGTATCTGCGTATACGAAGAATTGCGTATAGGAAAAACTGCGTATAGGGAGAATAAGACGGCGGGTATACTATGTGCAGCAGAATGGCTGGTGTGCTTTTCTTTCGCCTGCGGACATCAGCGCAGATGGAAAGTGCATCAGTTTTCTGAAAGAATACATCGCGTACATCTCATTGAAGCCCGCCATAACCATAGAATCCATTTTCAGCAGGCCTTCCAGAACGCCAGGCCAACAACCTAGTCATATCGTACTTCTCTCAATCTCACCTAGTAATGTTTCACCTCCTCCTTCTCCCCATCAATAGTATACGGCTCCTGCTTCCACGTAACCCTCGACACGCCCCTCATGCGATCAAACCTGAGTACACTGTGCATCAGAACCTGCGCGCCCAACGCACAATCCTCCTCCTTACAAAACTCTTCCGGATTGTGACTAACGCCCTCCCTACAGGGCACAAAGATCATGCTCGTAGGACACCGCTTGCTCGTGTACACGCTATCGTGGCCCGCGCCGCTGGTCATCTCCATGACCAGGCTGTTGGAATCGGGACCGAGAACGGAATGCGCGGCGCGGGAGACCGCGTCGATGCAGAGCGGGTTGAAGGTCGTGGCGGGGGAGTCGAAGTCCTCGGTTATGGATACGCTGCAGGAGAGGGAGGGAGTGCAGCCGGACTGTAGATCGGAGAGGGGACAGGAGGGGTCGCTACCGTCGGAGGCCTCGCCTGCTGCGATCTTGGCGAAGTCACTGAGCACCAGCTCCTTCATTTCGGCAACAGTCTCGTCCTTTGGCGCGCGTATGTCGAGGCTGAAGGTCACCTCTCCAGGTACCGTGTTCGTTGAACCAGGCTTCAGGTTCAAGATACCAGTGCTAGCCAGAGCCCCGTTGGCGGTTGCCAGTTTGTGGCTGTGGAGAATCATCTTCGAAGCTGCTAAAAGGGCGTCGGCTCTGCTCTTCAGATCTGTTGTGCCGGTATGTGTATCGCGTCCTTTCACGGTCACGGTTAACCACTTGTATGCCTGCACGCCGGTTACTACACCAATCTTCTTGTTCGCCATTTCGAGGAGCGGGCCTTGTTCGATGTGGAGTTCGAAGTGCGCGGCCATTGGCATAGATTCGTACGAGGCTGGAGTCGACCCGAGATACCCTATACGCGACAATTCGTCCTTCATTGTTGCGGTACCTGGGTGTACTTCCTTGAGGTTGTGCGCGGTCTCAACGGGTATGGCTCCGGCCCAGACCCCAGAAGCCACCATTGACATGGGGAACCGCGCGCCCTCTTCACTGCAAATTGTCAGTCTTTGCTGCCTATATTCATCTGGCGCGCCACGCACTTTGTCCAATTGACTACACCCACGGGGTACTCGGTCTCGACCCAATTGTCTGCGAGCACCTTCAACATCTCCACGCCCGCCGTTACACCCAGTATGCCATCGTATCGTCCTCCCGTCGGTTGGGTATCCAGATGCGAACCCACATATGTCGGGGGCTTATCGTTCCTCAACCCCGGTCGGATTGCGAACTGGTTTCCCATGGCGTCGACAATGACCGTACAGCCAAGCGCTTCGCAAGCGTGGGCGAACCAGTCCCGAGCTTCTTTATCGGCGTCGGAAAGGGAGAGGCGCTTCATGCCGGTTTCTGTGGGTGCTCTGATCGTGAGATTAGTACTTATATTCACAGTGTATACCAGTCAGCGAGGAAGATCACGTACTTGCCCCATCGCGCGCCAGTGCCCCATCGACATGTATAGTGGAGGTCCTCCATCAAGCGCTCCTTGTTGACCTTGAGCGAGTTCAGAGTCTCCTCATCCATCTCCTTCGTATGCAATCGACATCTCTGCACCGCCGGAAACGGCCTCGTCGCCGCTATATTCCGCAGAGCCCTTGATGCCGGCGATAAACCGCATGGTCGTCTTGGTAGTGTCGTCGAAAAGGCACGCGTCCTCGCGACACCTGTGAGAGCTCTCAGGGCGGGGTAGCTACATCGCGCGAGTTGCAAGGCGGGCTGAAGCCTGAGGGTCGTCGCCGGCAATGCCAAAGCCATGGTGAAGGAGGTCGGAGAGCGAAAGGAGGAGTCATGTCGGAGAAATGGATGGGACTAAGTAAGCAGTGAATGAAGCAGATGTTTGGGAGCTCCTCTCGTGTGATGGCCTGAGGGGTGGAGCGATAACAAGCAGGGATCGGGCCGTGTACCCCACGCAACCGCGGCCTTCTCCGACGTCAAACTTCTTAACGGCATCACACTTTATACGTCTACATTAATTATTTGACTCATCGCATAAGTGCGAGATCGATCTTTGAAGCTCTCTTCAGTGACTCAATGTCCCTCAATTGGTCTTCCGAACGCAACGCGTTGCCGTGTTCCGCAATGAGATGATGTTAGCCTCTTCGTCCTGCAATTATTGACCCGTATCAAGATCATTCCACTCTCGATCGCACTGAACGGCAGCAGCTGGTTTGCCTTAACTCAAAATAGACGTTGAGAAACCTATGCCGGGGATGAACATCCCAATCATCGAGCGCATCGATCCACGAAAATGACTCCCACTGCCTCAATGCCCCCCCTTCCCGGGTAGTACAAGCCCGCTCCCCCTCTTCATCCACTGGAGCCTCACCTGCTCAATATTCGTATCCTGCATATCCCCCTCCACCACACCCCTCACAACCTCCATCCTCGCTTCCATTCCCCCTTCCTCCTTCCCTTCCATCATCTTCCTCCCAATAACAGCCACATTCCTCGTACTCGGAATCCTCAAAAACTCCCTCTCCACCTCAAACCCCACATCGTTTGTCAACTTACCCACATAACTACACAAACTCGCATACGCGCTCGGCGTCCCCTTCCCACTGATCGTTTCCGGCGAGGGATTGTAGTCTTTGTAGAACGGAGACCGGAACCGCGTACCGCCGAAGTTGTGGCTGCAGCACGGTATCGCGATGAACGGGGAGGAGTTTAGGTAGGCGAGGAGCGGCGTCCAGAGGGTCAGTTCGTCGGCGTGGTTGGAGATTATGAAGGTGCCGGTGGGAAAGACACCGTTGTGTGTTTGTGGGGTGGATGGCGTCGGTGACGAGGGTGGAGTGGAAGGGTCAGATGGCGTGAGAGCGTGGGGAACGAGAAGCATTTCTTTGAGCTTGCACTGTGTGGATGCGGGGAAGGTGGACCAGGTTTTTCGGGCGCGGGCGTCGAAGCCCCAGCCGCGCCAGCCT
Organism: Pseudomonodictys pantanalensis; assembly: GCA_019022785.1. NCBI lineage: Eukaryota > Fungi > Ascomycota > Dothideomycetes > Pleosporales > Parabambusicolaceae > Pseudomonodictys > Pseudomonodictys pantanalensis. The sequence goes on from JAFHBV010000104.1 coordinate 62,681, forward strand.
TGGGCGATGAGGATGTGCACGAGGAGGCCGTTGCCGCAGCCGATGTCGACGAAGCCGGGGAAGTTTTGCTGGGCGGTCGTGAGGCGGCGGGCTTGTGCGGATAGTGGGTCTTCGTCTGGGAAGCCATTTGAATTCTCGACATCTTTGGCGTGGTCCTTGACAACTGATGGTTCTCTCCCGTACATATCCGTCCACAGCTCAACTAAAAACGCAGCGATGCCTAGGTCTTCAAAGACATGTTTCTCGGCAGGCGTCTGCTCGACCCAGCCCTCGATCAGTTTCGCAGCATATTCGCCCTTCAGATATGCATACGTATCCTGGAATGCCTTTTGTGGGATAACGACATCATGGTGCACCCTCTTCTGGTACCCTTGCATCCGACCCTTGGAGTGCTTGTGAATGATCTCGAGCATCTTGAGCGCCGTGCGTGACATCCGGTTGTTCAACGACATCTCCGGCCAGAGATGATAATATATCGACAAGGTGCCAGGAGCGGTGCCAACAGGAGCATTGGGCTGGAAAGCGTACATGATCGTCAGCCCGCGGACCTTGGGGTGGTAGAACGGTAGATCATCTGGCGACGATGCGTGTGGGAGATAGACAATGAGGTAGCGCTCTGCTTCGACTTTCGTCCTATCCCCATCCTCGCCTTGCACCATCACCGCATCCTTAGACACAAAAAGATGACACGTCTGCAACAAACTGGCATCCAGCTTTGGATTCCTCGGAATCAACTTCCTCACCACCGTCCACTCGAGCTTATACCCCGGCACTCCTCCCTCCACAAGCTTCGGTTGGTGATCGAGCTTCAGGTGCTTCACCATCTTCGCCAGATCATGCGGATGCGTAGCCGCTGGATTGTAGGAAGCATCCGCGAAACTCGAGTACGAGATCTCTGCTCTGGAGAGGTGCGAGGCCGTCAGATTTGGGTTTTCTACCAGATTGCGGCTGACGTCGAGGAAGTACTGCGGTGGGAAGTTTGCGGGCGTTGACTGCACTATCGTCCATATCTCTGGTGGGAGGCTAGAGTCTATTCGTGGTGCGGTGCTGAGATCGGAGGGCTCGAATTTAGTGCCCGGTGGAATAGGTGATTCTTTGTTGGAGTGTTGTTCGGGGGCTTCGCTGTTCTTGTCCATCATGCCGATAATATCTCTTGGCTTAGTTTCGGGTGTTTGTTTATCAGATAATGTGTCATTCTCTGGACCGCCATGTGTTGGAAGTGTAGAGGAGGAAATTTGTGTATCATTGTGTGAGTCAAGCATAGACGTGGCGGTGCGGCCCAATGACTCGCGCCAAATTAAGCTTCTCATGTTCAAGCATACAGCGTCTATTGGCTTGGCATCTTATTATGATGGCACATATGAATCGGAAGAAATTGCCTTGATAATTTTCCTGTGTATACGGGAACCTGCAGAAAGTCTATATGTCTACCACTGCATTCCTATGTCAAGCCGATACAACGCCCAAAATGCCGTTTCCCGCCATCCTGCTCTATTCCACCCTCCCGGCCTTTCCTGCACGAGATAAATCTCTCCAGCACACCTCACAAGCCCCCCTTCGGTTTGTTCCCCCCATAATAATGCGCCATCTCGAGCCCCGCCCGTCTAAACCCACACTTGACATAAAAGCCCTCATTCGCCTCACTACAATCCAGAATACTCTTATAACAGCCCACCTTCTCCGCCACATAATCCAGCGCCTGGATGATCCTCAGCCCCAGCTTCTTCCCCTGCTGGTCCTTGGCGACGGCAATGTCTTCAATGTGGCCGACGAGGCCGAGGTTGTGGATGAACTTGCGCTCGACGAGCAGGGCGCCGCAGCCGACGATGCGCGCAGAGGGCGAGGCCGAGTCGAGGATGCAGATGAGGAAGTAGGCGTCGTTGTGGCGCGCCATCCACTCGTAGCGGGCGTTCCATTGCTGTAGAAAAGGGCAGTCAGTGCAAACTGGACGGGGCAAGGAGGGAGCTTTTGGGGGGGTTGGATGCGTACCTCCTCGGTGACATCCCCCACCGTCGTCAGCACCCGCAGCACGTCGAGAAAGCCCTTGTGGTAGTCGCCCCGCTGCAGCGGCCGGCATGTGTAGCCCTCGGGCAACTGGGCCAGGACTTCGGGCGAGATGAGCTCCGAGCTGAAGAGCGGCGTCGTCATGTCGGTGACGGAGGTTGCGAGCGCCATTGTGACTTGCTTCACCCTTCAAAAAAGCCTTTCGAAACCAGACAATGGGCACCTTTGCGCGGGCGGTGGGCTTTGTTGCTGCGTGTTGTTTTGGCAGCCCGAGAGCTCGGAGACGCGGGGTGGGGTGGAGGGGCTCTGCCTTTCGCCGCGAGCGGTGAGCGAGCGGGTGGGTAGCTGGATTGGGACGACCGGGTCGAGGCAGAGGCAATTTGTGGAGATGGGGTGCAATTGAGAGTTTTATATGGGATTTGGAGGCTGGACGAGGGTTGTGTGGCTAGCTGGAGCTTGTGAGCTTGCTGACGAGCTGAACATCCAGGGAGCTTGTCAGGAACCAATCGCCGGGCTAAAAATAGTGCAGGAATCGTGAACGCTCGGATGGCAATGACCTCATAAATCCTCCTCCGCTGAACCTCCACCATTATTACTGTTGCTGTTCTCCCCCTCTCCAAGTTAAACGCTGTGAATGATGTTTGTGCTTTTCTAGCCTGTACATGGGCGCTGAGAATTATAATCGCTCTCTCCCGTGTTCTACCTCTGACGCTACCGTTGAGCACGCCGGGTGGCCCTCAACAGCCTGTGAGTCCAACAAGAAGTACCCAACACCGGGACTTTGAAATAGCATCGTTCCGTCGGTGACAAACCGTGGGTGTAAATGGATCCAAGAATATTGCCAGCCACCAGCTAGCACCAAAGGATATGACATCCAATGCACTCCAATCCAATCTAGTCGTCCTCCTCTCCAGTCTCGCCCTCCTCGAGACGCAATCCCTTAATCTTCGCCAGGCTCTCCGCAAGCTCCGAGTTCTCCCTCCGCAACGCCTCAATCTCCTCATCTTGATCATGCATACGCTCTTGCTGCAGGCGCACCATCTCATCCAACCGGTCCAACTGGCCGCTCGAGCCTTCCATGCTCTGCCGAAGCTGTCGCACACTCCCCTCGACCGAAGGCCCCACGGACGGCTCCGAAGATCTCGGCAAATTTGAGGATTCTACCACACCAGCAGACGTATTATCGATGCTGACTGTGCGCCTGCTGGACGTCTTGTGACGCTGCAGATCCCTAAGCTTCCTCGCCCGCGTCTGCTCTTCGCGAGTAGATAGCGGGTGTGTATGGACGGGCACCGGCGTACGGGGTGTTAGCAGTCTCTTGGGACTACGGGGTGGGACTTTGACAGGAAAGGACGGATGCTCGAGGCCAGCAATTGCTTGTTCCACCGCGGGGCTCGCCAGAGGGTTGAAAAGCTCCTCGATGAAGGAGAAGCTTTTGTTCGCTGGCTCGAGATAGGGCAGCGAGGTGGTAGACAGCGCGTGTTGCGGCCCGGCTCCCCCTGCCGCCGCGTCCTTGGGCAGCAATATTTCGTAGTATCTTTGGCCGTTGCGCGCCATGCGCTCTTTTGCGCGTGAAGGCGGCGGCGTTGCTGGAGAAGATACGGAGCGTCGCTTTTGCTGCGAACTCTCGACTGAGCCCACACGAGCGGCGAGCGGCTTCCTGCGCGCTGTCCCGATCTTCTTAATGCCTCCTTTCTTCTTCGAGGCTGGCTTGTTGTCCGGAGCTGGGCCGGTGTTCTTCAGGAACGAGCATAGAGCGTTCAATTCTGCGTTCTTTGCGATTTCCTCGTTGGAGGGGATCACTGGAGCGACGCGGATTGTTGGTGAAGCTGCTGCTCCTCGATCAAAAGGCCCATTGGTATAGTCGTACGAGCCTTGGGTGCTGCTGTAGTTTCTATCATATGGGGAGTACTGGCCTCGCGCGGCGGATGCGAAGTCCTCCCCCAAGGATAACTCTGACGCGTTCCGCAGATGGAATCTAGTTGGGGAGCATAGCCGCTCGGGATTGCGATCCGGCAGCGGTGGCGGTGGCTCTTTGGAAACGTCGAGGCCTTTGGGTAGTGTCATGGCTCCTTCGAATGGCAAACATTGTGATGGGTCACTGATGTTGTGGTCAGAGAGATCCCCCAGGCTCGTCGATCTAGGCGGCCAGTCTGCTCCTCGACTTGGGCTAGGTATCCCGTGGTGATCGAAGTATTCCTCAATCGTCCTGAACGGGGAGGCTCCTCCCAAGCTCTCGATTTCAAACTGATCACCTCCCACGACCGGAATACTTGGGCAGGAGAGGGGGGCCAGAGTGGATTCACGGTCGGTACGTTGGTTCGATGCCACAGCGGCATCGAGCTCGAACGGGCCTTCTTGGGCATAATCACCATTATCTTGTTTAGCCTGATTGCTGACAGTGCTAGCAGTCGTGATGCGGCGATGATGGTCGACCAAGTGCTCCAAAGGCATGTACCGAGGACCATTCTGCAAACTCGACATCGATGGCTTCCGGGCCGCGCGAAGCCGACTAGCTTGTATCTCCGAACCATCGTAGCCGCCCAGGCCCGCCAACAACCCGCGCGATTTAGGCTTCGGCGCAGCTGATAGTGGCGGTGGTACCTTTTTTCTGCTTCTGAGAAACGTCAGCGGCATCGTAGATACGGCGGTTGATGGTCGCCCAAACGTTGAGTCGGAGGGAAGGTCGGGAAGGGGCTTTGCTGCGAGATTCCAGGGCGCCATGGTGATCGGTTGGGATGCGATATGCGCATCCCACGAGTCGATGAAGGGTTCCGGGCACTCGATGGGATCGAGCAGGATCTGAGTATCGTGGTGGCCACCACCATGTGAAGTATGTGATTCGGAGGACACCTCTGCAGAGTAACCTGAGCCGTCTACCCTCGGCGAGGACCGAAGCTCAAAATTGCGGGGTGTATGGTTGATGAAAGTGCCTGGCCTTCGATGGTGTATGCTGAGATCTTCTGTCGGTGAAAGAGACTCCGTCGGACCTGTGATCTGTGTGTCGATAGTCGCTTCGTGAATCGAGTGAATCGTCGTCGTTGAAGTGGTAACAATAGTGAGCAACCGCTCATTCGTCACCTTTTCTTCCCTCGCAGTCTTGACGCCAGCGTACTCGAGTGTGCTGATGCCAGGATGGCCGAACATGTTGCCCATGGAGACGTTAGAGCGCTTGCCGTAAGTGGGGGGGGAAGGAGCACATACCGGTGTGAAAGGGAGTGCCGAGGCAAGCGAACGCCTCAAAATGACCTGCCCAGGTACGAAGGCAGGCTGCAATGCGAAGCTTGAACCCGTGGCCAAAGCATGCGGGCTCGGTGGGACTGTGCTGCAAATGCGGCACTAATGATAATGAACCAGGCCTCCAAGGGTGAGAACCAAAGACCAAGGTGGAGGACGAGGAGGAATAGAAGGTTTCCAACGGGACTGTCTACGCCCAAGAGTATCCTCGACTGGGTGGGATGGTAGGCCTACTGATTAGATATCGGGATCTTTGGATGAGGACCTCCTCGGAATGTCTGCGACGTCTTTAGTAGAAAGCGAGAAAATGGAAACCAAGATAAAAGAGCGCCTGGAACCCAAGGTGATCGGCGGAATCATTCACAAAATGCTGCAATGGCGAGCGCTTTGGCCATCAACTTGGTAATAGCGCGTGCATGGCCGCTCTGAGGTTCCTGTGTCAAGTGGTAGGAGCCGCAAGAGACTCGTGGGTTGGTTCAATGTTGCAAGCGGCGGTAAGAGAGAATCTTTGAGGTTTAAGAGTCCTGCTGTACTACAAATAACCCTGGGTGAAGGCAGGATCCCTGTGACGAGGTGCACGCTACCAGGTGATGTTGCACCACAGGCAGGAACAGCAGAGGGGCTGTTTCAGCGTACCTTGTCACCCTATTGGTGAGTGCAAACGGTTGTGGTCGACAAACATTCGGTGTTGATGTCCAAGCGAACAGTCGGGACGCTGCTCGCGTGCTCAAGAAGCCGCGTGCTTGACCAACTTCTCAATCACGAGGGTTGGATTCGGAGCTTGATGGGATGAAACGATCCACAGCTGTGGCTGTACTCGAGTTTGGATTCACAGGATCGACGGCCGACAGATGTCACGATAACTGGTTGGAATGTTACACCCAGCCAACGGTGGCACCTCGAGGGGTCGTACAACGTCCTCTTTCGGGTGGTTAGTGCTCTGCCACAGTACTTGCAAACTGGAATCACGGGAGGGAGCCTAACCAACGAAGGCCACCGGCAGCGAGATTGGATGTCAGGTGGACAAACATCCTTGACAATACTCAGGAAGCATTGTCCGACTCTTCTTTCGGTGTCAGATTCGGATCTGGCTATGTGAAGAGTGACAGCCCTCACTGTTTCGATTCTGAGCTGCGTGTGCGTGACACAGCCCGATGCGTGCTCAGGTTACCCAGTCGCACGAGCTTCACAAGGTCGCACCGCGCCGCCTGCATCGGCAATAGTCTTCAAAGCTATCAATGCAGGGAGGATATTGAAATTTGAGTGAGAAAGGGGTATATCTACCAACGGTATCCCTACCTAGAAGCAACGCCGGAAAATGCTCAGAAAACGCCAATTGCTGATGCCGGAATTCCACGTCGCGCGTGTTGCGCCCGTCAAGAGCCTTTCGTCGCGAAACGCTGGAGTGCCGGCCCGTACTTTGCCTTGTCTTTCTCGAACTTCTCGAGCCGCTTCATATCATTCGCACGGAGTGCTTCCCTAGCGCGGACCTTCTCGTCGTCGATGACATTCTTCTGGCCACTCTTTCGCAAAAACTTCTTCAGGGCGCTGTTCTTGCCTCGAGCTCTGTTTTTCAGCTTCGCAATCTTATCTTCCGGCTTTGCGTCCAGATCGCGTTCCCGTCGGCGCTGTTCCTCGGACGCCAGGTCCAGTTTGCCGACGAAATTGGGGTCGAGGGATATCATCTCCGGTTGGAGCTTCTCCAACAGGGCATGCACCTCAGCCTCTTGTCGCTGTTTGGTGTTCTCGAACGGATTAGTTCCTGGCTCCATGCTGTCGGGATTTGGTTCGCCTGCGCCAGGGACGAGGATCGAGCTGAACCCCTTGTCGTGAGAGATCCCTAGAACGTCTTCGAATGGACAGAAGCGAACTCGCGAGACGGCCTGGCCTTCACCCCCCCATTGCAGATAGGGCGCTGGAACTTTGACATCGGAAACTGGGCCAAGGGTGAAAATGTCGGGCTTGTACACAGAAACGTGGGTGCCAAAGCCAACGGCAGTCAGATTTCGATCCGAAATGGAGATGGTGTGGCCAGGTTGGCGCAGATGATGGCTGTGCAGCTCCTTGAACATCCGTATATCCCAGATACTCATCCGCCTGTCCTGTGAGGTAGACACCATATATCTTCCTGATTTGTCAACCGCGAGGCCTCGCACAGGTCCATTGTGTGGAAGCAGTTTGACCAAAGGTGTGGAGCTGTTGGGCGACCAGAGTGTGACTAGGCCCTTTTGGTGGCCGACGTGAATGATGGCGTTGTGCGGGTTCTGGCAGAACGAAGTGGGTGGCCCCAATTTTGTTGGCAATTCATTGAGCATTTGGCCAGTCGATGTATCGGTGTATCGTATCACTCCGCTCGTCGAGATGGATGTGAGGAGAAAGTGGTATGGAAGGAATTCGAGATGTGTCGGTTCCTGATGCTTCTTCAACTTGTGAATTTCTACGCCGTCTCTTGCATATATGTATACGCAGTTCTTTTGTGCCACGGCGAAGGTCTGGTTGTTGTGCAGCCATTTGGCGTCCCGTACCGTCTCGTTGAGCTGCAATTCGCAGCCGAGCTTGCCGTCTCTCCAGTCCATGCATGCGACATGGCCCTTACGGCTCGCAATCAGGAGATCGCGCCCGTTTCTTGTATATTCACAGACATCGTATGGTCCCATTTCGGGCAGGCGAAGCTCGAAGCCTTTTTTCGCCGTTTCGATGGGCACTTCGTGCCGAATCTCATCCTGCCGCACCCTGTATGTTCTCTCCAGCTCATTTTCGGCTTCTAAGAGGCCGGCCTGGTTCTCTAGCAGGATTTCGGTCTGTGCCGCCTGGAGTGTGGCTTCCTTTGGCTTTGCCTCTAATCTTTTCAAGTTGGCTCGCAACTTTTTGTCCTTGACGGACTTTGTCCGAACCTTGTCGCCGCGGCCGTATCGCTCCTGGGCAGCCGCAGATTGCTGCGCTATCGCACGCGCTTCGGCATCGTCGACCGGGGTGGATTTCGACTTCGAAGGGTTTGGGCGGGCTGCGACAGCTTTGGGTGCTCGGTCGGATGGCATGGTGAAAGCCTGAGGTGCGGCAGATGGAGTATTCTAAGGGTAGCGCGCAAAAATTCCCAAGCTCTGGGCGCTTCGAAGAGGTCGTTGGGTGTGAAATCTGGAATGTCCAGACGAAGGTAAAATTTCTGGGGCTTCAGGTATTCTGCTGCCTGTCACCGCCGTCGAAATCTTGGCGCTCGGCTAGCAGCCTTCCCACCTCCGCCGCCCCTTCTCATTCAACACCATACCTGTCACGACGATGATGTTTTTCAACTGATCTTCGAAAAGCTGCAATCCGAGTGACTCAAAGTCACTAGTCATCCTACGGGATGCGCCCAGGTAGGAGATGGCCCCTTGCAAGCGGCCGACACTATTGGCCCACCAGGCTCGGGGAGCTGCAGTCCTGATTGGCCCGTTCGGAGTTACCATCATCTGATTTGGCCCTCTTCACTTCGAAGGAACGTTTTGTACACAGTCAGCGGGCATGATCTAGGAGACTCTTGCCTAAGATACCACCTTGGGGTCACACTATGCTCCATCATGGCCGAAGCAGCTGTAGTCCTCAGTGGCCACCTCGCAGAATTTACTCCACGATTTGCTATCTAACCTGGAAGGATCTCACAGAGTCTAGATGGCTCATCAGAATACCCCCGTTACCAGAACGTCTTTGAGCCCTTTTTGGATCCTTGTGCCGCCGCCTTCGTGTGATGACAGAATAAGCCACCATTGCTACATGAATATAGCCTCGAAAGCTCCTCTCCGTGATGTCGAGAACTATATACAACGAGATGCAAAGCGCCGAGCTCGAACCTTCTCTCCGGCCTGTGTTATATGCGCCGAAAGTTTCCTACAGCTAAGTCGCTTCAGCCGAGCCGGTGATACGGCACACAGACTAGGCAACCCTACAAGATGGTGCCTAAGCAGCACGACAACACTGTCTTCTTGACAGAGCAAGAGGCGGAACGAATACGGGATACGATCCAAAGAAGACTGGACAAGAGCAGCAAACATGCAGGCAGTTCAAGGGAGCCGCGGGACTCGAAAACCGCAATAAGTAAGGCAACCGGTGCGTCTCTGGTGGCAGACATGGGCGGCACAGTGGATCCCCGCATGGTGAATATGGAATGCCGACAAGCTACGATATCTGTCATATCCGTGGGCCAACCATACCCGCCCTCCTTCGCACCGCTCGAAATGCTGAAGTCTATGAGCTTTGCCGATCTCAAATTGGAGACTCACCACCGCGGACGCCGCCTGGTCATCAAGCGAGTCGCCCCTGTGGTTGTACTCACAACCAGTTCCTGGACCATGGTGCAAGACGAAGGTGGAAAGGAGACCGAGCGTTTGGAGCTTTGCCTTCACAAAACGAAATATGGACAGGATATCCTGGAGTCGGAATCAGATTTTGTGATAAAGGAACCTTACTTCACTCTCACGGACCAGGGAGAGCCTACGCTTCGCCTTGACCATCCTTCGGATTTGGTCATCTGCAAGGACGGATTCATTTCTTCCAAATCATCCTGGGCCGACGAGATGAATGTCGTGGCCGGGGGTGATGAAGACATCATCAAGGCTGCAGTTCGGTATAAGGAGAAAGGCAACCAAGCATTGCGAACCCAGAAACTGGCGCTGGCACACCATGAGTATACTCAAGGCCTGCAAAATCTCGTGCAGCATTCGAGGTGTACCAAAGAGCTTGACATTTCTCGAGACATCTTCCGCAACCGGGCATACGTCAATCTCCTTCTCGGCCAGCTGGACGAAGCACGAACAGACGCTTTGGCTTCTCTCATTGGCATAAACGACCAAAGATCGAAAGAGTTAGATAGCAAAGCGTATTTTCGTGCTGGGCGCGCTGCATACGACCTGGGAGATTATCAGTCCGCAAAAGGGCTTTTCGAGAAACAACTAGAACTAACCCCAAGCGATCAAGATGGATGCAGCTACCTGACCAGAGTCAAGGCACGTTGCAGGGAGCAAGATATCGGCTCATACAAGCTCAACAAGATGCGATCAGGCCTTTCCCGAGATCGACCGCGCGTGGACGCTGCGAACTTTTGCAAGAACACTGTTGTGCGATTTAGTCCGGGACGGGGGCGTGGGCTGTTCGCTACTCGGGCTCTGGCTGCTGGAGACGTCATCATGTGCGAAAAAGCCTTCTGCGTCGTCTGGGGTCACGAACGAGAGGCATTGACAGCAATGACCTACGACGTTCGAGATGGCCGAATCAGGGCTACCCCGGTCGGTCTGACTCAATCCGTGGTGGAGAAGCTCCTCCGCAATCCCTCTCACATTCCGAGAGTGATGGACGCATACGGTGACTACCCAGGCGGTGGCGATAATGTACGTAGTACCGACCATGGCCCCATTGTCGACGTTTTCTGCGTTCATGATATCGTGGCTCGTAACGCATTCAGTCCCGGAAGCCAGTTTGGCGAGGAGACCGTCACCCAAGCTAGTGCAGGTCTCTGGCTCCACGCCGCCTACATCAACCACTCCTGCGTCCCCAATGCTGAGAAGGATTTCGTCGGCGATTTGTTGGTGCTCAAAGCTACACGAAATATTGCCGTAGGGGAAGAGATCTTCCATAGCTACGACGCTTCGGCTGACTACGACGCCAGACAGGCCGCGCTGATGACGACTTGGGGATTTGAATGTACTTGCGAGCTCTGCGTGGTGGAGAAGGCTGATGAGCCTCTCTTCCGGGCGCAGAGACGAGGGTTGGTGGAGGAGGCGAATCGTTTCATTGAAAGGGAACATTGGGCAAATGCGAAGAGAGTCACGATTGTACGGGCGCAGCGGTTGAAGAAGGCGCTGGATGCGACATATGATGAGACCAGGTATAACGGGAAGCCTCGCAGGGCAACAAGTGGGATTGAGGAGTGGCTTGCTCAGGCTTGTCGTAAGTGACGGTCCAGAATCTGTTCTGCGGATTCACCGAGGTCAATGCCCAACTCCCATCGCACTTCGTTCTCATAGCGTTTCCTCTTCGCGCTGACCGTCACCTTCAAATCGTGTGCAAGGTCTTCCACCAAATAATCCCTTGTGAATGACCACATATCGGCCCCCCGCTCCACAGTTTCAATAATTTTCTGTGGAACATCTTGTTCCACGCTCGCAAACGTGTCTTGTACCACTCTAAGCCACAGCTGCCCGTGCCATTCACCAAACGCGACCAGTAATCCCGCCGATCCTTTCCGAAACAGCAGATATCTCATCTCATCGTCTTCGATTTCGAGTGTTCTCTCCATGACTAAATCGGGACTGATTGCTGTTTCTTCCTCGCCAGGTATAGCCTCGAAAAGACCCTCCAGTTCATATCCAGAACTTCCAGGATCGATCCGTACGACTTTGAGGTAAAAGTTCCGAGTAGGATGCGTCAAAAGCCCATCATCTGCATGGGAATACGACGCGGAGATGTATAGATCCACCTCCCTTGCCTCCTCGACCTTCTCCTGGCTCACAAACGACAGCCTCGCGTCTGCAATCCGGCGGTACTGCCCCTGTCCCACACTCTCGAGCAAGATCCCAACATATCCACCCATCCTACTCCGGCAGTTCAGTATCGCGAGCAGCCTTCCTTTGCTCCTCTTCAAGCAAGGTAGCGTTATCCTTAGCCCATTATTCGTCAGCTCATGCGAGCTCCAGCTCCCCAGCGGAGGCGTAGGTCGAATATCTAACCGGTGATCGAAACCCGCCGGCGTCCCGCACAACATCCCCGCATCTCTCCGCAGCATGTTCCAGGGCATCTCTCCCGGCTCCCATGCGAAAATCGTATGCTCACTAGTCTTCTTAAGTAGCTCTTCCTGTAAACGATAAAAAGCTTTCGGTCCCTCACCATACAGCATCGGCATATTGATATCCATCAACCCCAGCAAACAATACGCCGTATCTTCCATCCTCGTAGTCTGCCTCCGCGCGGCCCAGGAGAACTTCGTCGCAATACTAGCATCTTTCGTAGTAGTCCTGTCGCGTAGATACTTGGCGTCAATCCCGGTAACCATACGTATCGCCTCAACCTCGCTTGACTTCGTCCCAATACGCACCCAGTCCATGTTAAAGAACTCCACGACCACAGGTGCAAGCAATTCCTGCAATGTCCAGCCTCGTTCAAACCACCTTGCTTGCCGGAATCCCCGCCCAAGGATTTTATCCGCTTTGCTGCTGGAAACGTCGAGGCCTGTCACATCGGCGAGATAGGCGTAGCAAATCTCGGCATCCCAGTACCAGCGGTACATGGAGTTGATGGCTTCGGATAGTTCGGCGCTGCTGCGCTTGTCGATGCAGCACGTGTCAATCCAGACCCAATCGAATCCGTCGAGGACGGCTTGCTCACAGCAGCGGGAGATTTTGTTGTAGCCCGTCATGTTTTTGGCGTGGGGCAGGGCGATGTCGTCGAAGGTTACTTCGTTGGTGCTCCAGGTGTGCGAGAGAATGACGTAGGGGGGGATGTCGGCGAGGAAGAGCTCGAGTTGGAGGGTTTTGGTGTTGAGGAGGCGCATGTTGGCGATTTTGAAATGGGTATTGGGGAGTGGAAGGCCTGAAAAGCATGGTATACTCAGGTTGCGAATTCGAGATTATGGCTCCCAATAGGGTGTAGGCACCTGCTGTTGGGCGCGGTCTCCTTGCCAGTAGATGGCTGAGGACTAGGATATACGGCGACAGTAATTTTGTGTTTTCAGTGACGTCGCTGTCATCGTTCAAAGGGTGCGACGGATCCTCCATGAAGTTGAGGGTTCACAATACATTAGCTCAAGGTTCCTGCTCGATTAAGCGACACCACATGATGTTATGACGGACCAATGAGGATGAATCTTCATCAAGTATACCGCTTCGTGAGCAGTCCCTGGTCGAATCGAAGCTGCTACAATTCTTCTGGCAATGTTTCGGTGACTCAATCAATGCCTGCCCCCTAAGGTACCCTAGGGAAGTCTATCCAAACGAACCATAAGTCCTGTTCTGACCATGTAAGCTTCAGATTAGTCCGTAAAAGCATTCGGCAGTTGAGTTGCATCGCATTCGGAAGGAATGGAAAGTGGAAAGTGTATGTGTATTCGTGCATGTCCAAGGTATTAATCGCATTCATGGTGAAAGAAGCCATGGAATTCGAGACCCTGCTTTCTTTATTATCTACATCCTCCTATACAAACCAAGTGTGGCTTCCAAATCAATGCGTCTGCATAGTGAAGCAACAAACACTGTAGGGTCTGGCCACTGAACTGTGTACGGCTAAAGTGATTTGCTGCGGTGCAACACAAATGGGGCTGAACCCGAGCATCAACCCCTACCCTAGATAATCCTTCAGCCTTGTTGACTTTCGGAAAACCTCAGAATCCCCTGAATCCATTGTGGCTTATTTTCTCGAAAACACCTTGTTTGACGTCTAAAGAATCAACGCGTATCAGTGGACATGTCATACCAGGACCCTTACGAAACGAATGGGCCACCTGGTAATGCCGTACCCTCTATGACGACTTCAATCTCTCCATCTCCAGTGGGGAACGTATGTGGATACGAAATAGAACAAAGAACAGACCAGCAATACAGTAGGTCCACACTTCCTGCACCTGACGATATCGCTTTCTCTATACAGACTAACACCCCATAGCATGGACACGAACATGCGACGCCTCGACCTCATGCGCGATAGCCACCTACGTAATACCCGCCATCGTATTCTGTCCCACTAGTGGACAGCCTCCTCACACCCAGATGTTCACCTACGGAGATTGGCCCAGTGGAGGTTGCGCTCCACTACAATCCTGCTGGTATGTGACTTCATCGCCAAAATACATAGCTGACGAGGAGGATACAGTGCTTCGACCGAGAAGTCACTTGTATACTTGTACGACGGGGGGCGCACAACAACCGGGCAGTGCGTGGGCGGCGACTACAGTGAGGTGGCCACGCGGACGTTGGTGACGCAGTTGGGGTCCTTGTCAGTGGCTCTCGAAACATATACGCCGCCTTCGTGGGCTTTACCAACGACGCCGTTGTCACAGTCCGATTCTTCAACGAAGGGGACACCTACCCCGACGACCAGCGGTGGTGGCAGCGGGGGCGGGGGCGGGGGCGGTTTGTCTGTTGAAGCTAAAGGGACAATAGCTGGTGCTGTCTTAGGAGGTGTCAGTGTACTACTAACTTTTGTTGCATTATATGGAAGTGCCGGCGCAGAATTTCCTAAGATGAAGTGGTCCGGAATCTAATATCAGTGCGTAGAACTGACGGACCAATGAGGAGTCAGCATTAGATATACCGCTTGTGGAGCAGTCGTTGGTCGAAGTGAAGTCGCTATGAGGACAAATGGGTATCAATACATGCCAAACCGCGAAATGTAAGAAAAGTAACTCAACCTCGTCTCACCTCACCATATCTCCTGCCTTGACACCTACGCAATAGGTAACCGATCGCTTAGCCAATATCCTCCCATCCACAGCATACCCCAAGCGGGCTGCGCAACAGCCCTCAGAATAGCTGGTCCAGGACACGTCCCCGACAGTCCCCAACCAACACCAAACACAGCGGCTCCAAGCACGAACTTCCAATCCGTATCCTTGAGCGTCTTCTTCGGCAGCTCGAATTTCTTGTTGAAGCACGGCGGCTCACGGAATCCCTTGATCTGGTTCTCAATCAAATTAGGCAAGACACCGAAGAACATTACGAGCAGCATCGAGGGGTCCCAGACTTGCAGCTCGGGGAAGGACAGGAACGAAGCTACTTTGGCGGGGCTGGACATCCCGGTGATTTGTAGGCCGAGACCGAATTCTAAACCGGCAAAGAAATGGGTAGCATCGCGAGCGGGGGATTCAGGATCGCACTTCTCCTCCTCTTTCATCAGAGCTTGGGCAACGAGTCGAGGGACAATGCGTGATACGACTATTGTGACGGCAGCTAGAGTCGCGATTGTGATCGTGGTTTCTCGAGATGGGTATACTGGCAGATAGCAAGGTACGTCGCCGGTACAGGCATCGGTCATCAGTGAGGGATGGGCGAGGTGATGCGTGAGCATTGCAACTGGGAAGAACGTGCCCACCGCGAGAGCAGACCTCCCGCTCAGCTTTGATAGGCCGCAGAGCATGTGGCCCGAAGTGCATCCATTGGCCATCTTCGCGGGAGTCAGCCACTGTTTCTTGGAGACATCGGGTCGGACTCACCTTGGTGCCCCAGCCAACTAGGAGACCCAGACCAACAGTAAGAAGCGCCTGCTGCAATGTGGACGGCCCAGGAGGATACTTGGTCACCAACTCGGGAAGGAAGATTTTCAGTGGTAGGAAGCTCGCCGCCATTCCCGCGAAGAACGCAATCGTACCCGTCGTAGGCTTCGAGAAGAATCGCCTCAGGAACCCTGAGGCACCCAATACGTTGCCATTCTGGTAGAGCAGCACGCTCGTCGCTTGGTGCAAAAGCAACGAGCCAATCGTAGTCTCGATGGGCGTAAGCATGGTGGGCCAAACGTCTGTCGACAATGGATAAAGTTTGAAAGAGTGTGTCGAACAAAGAGAACGCCTTTACCGCAACATGCCGTCTAGTGAGAGAAAGACGAACACGCTATAAAGCTCTCTGTCACGCGTAGAAGAAAGATGAATTTGTCAAACGAGAAAGGAGACTTCACTCCACAGAGGCGACGACCCGATCGACTCCCGACCCGGTCAGTCGACCAGGCCATCTATTATTGGGCGGTGGCCACGCAAAGCGACCACTGTTTGGCCTCGTTCCCCCTCGTTCGCCGAGCCTACAAGTCGCAGGATTAGCCGTGCTCATTCGCATGGTAAAAACGGATTTGCTGGTGGCGTATGTGATCGACTATTTGTATGGCTGGATGCGGTTAAGCGGCAGCGTGAAGCTCGCACGCGAGCCCTACCAGGCTTGCATGTGCGCAACGCTGGACGTCTTCTTTTTCGCCGCGACTATTTACCTCTTCTGTCCTCTCATCTCCTGCGCAAACAGTGAGTAGCGAGATTCATGGTAGCACGAATATCCAGCACGCATATCGCAATGTGAGTCGAATGTGAAGACACTTGCCACCTACTCGCCGCTCAGGTCGGCGAAGTGCCCAAAGATCGGTAAAGGGGTGCGCCGAGAATCCATCACGCATTGCTCTACCTGCGCAGCAAGACTCCTACGGAACCTTGTTCTTCCGACGATTGGGAGATCGCAGCCTGGTTGTGGTAATTTGATGGCTTTTTCCAAACGCAGGTCTGCTTGTTCGGTCCCTGAAGGTCATCAGCGAATTCCGCGATAGATATCGATACTGGACGCCTGACCCGCTGTCTACCCTCATCCTTCGACCCACCCTACGCAGGTCTACATATTTGCAACGCCAATTATCCATCCAAAATCCCATGCAGAGTATTTTGGGAGCGTGTGCTAAGCAGTGTTTGGTTTACGGCAACCGCGCGAGATGCGGACGCGGACGGCTCGCGTATTCCTGCGTGATCTGTCCACCTCGCCGACCTCGAATTCAGCGACGAATAGGAAGAGCTTTCGAGAAACGGGGTTCCTCCTCGCCCACGGCGGCATGTGGGGCGTGATGAGTGATCGGGTCATGGCGTGTTTCGAGAAAATACTCCGTTATGTGAACCAACTCGTTGGAATGTGTGGAACGGCGATCTGCCGGTGCTCGAGTTCACATTCGTTGTTTCTATCACCACCGACAATACGAGCGAAAAGAATAAATACTGTTGGTCCGCTGGCAAAGAACGAATGGGACGGAATGGTCCACAGCGCGCCCGCGAACCCGCAAATGGGGCGATCCCGGGAACCATGGAGACAGAATATTCACGTGATTCACTTCTTGGCACTGGTCTCGCTACCAGATCTGATTGTCCACAAGAGGAGGTGCATAATCCCAACCGGCGAATATGTGATCTATCTCCAACGGCGACGTTTTACTGTGAGACGACATTTGCATATTGGAGACACACGTCGCCGACACGCAACACCGTGCGTCGTATCTCGAGACTTGAGGAGTGTCGTACGACATGTTGGCTTACGGAGAATTCTCCACACACAACGGCGACTAAGACGAGGATCTTGAAATGATTCCACTTGTATGGTAGATCGCCGAACACTGCTCCAGGAATAGCACGCTGAGCATGTGGAAGAATGGTCGTAGGGGAGCGCTGGGCCATGGCATCTCCTTGGGCGGTAATGATTAGAAAAGAATATCTAACACTCACTCGGGCAGTCGGCGAGCGTTTGACTTCGGAGCACTCGGACGGCGAATTAGATTGTAACAAGTGCAATTGGGCTGTTGATGGCGCAATCCGCAGGATTCCCGCATCAGTCGGCGAAGTAGGGAATGCGACACGTGTGCACGTACTACGCGTTTCTTCGCCTGATCGAACATGCCAATTGGACTGGGCGGCCTTGTAACGCCGTGTGAGTCCAATCAGGAGTAGTTACGTTGGGAGTGGAAAACTGCAGTACTACGCGTTTCTACTTCCGACGGGACGCGTCAAATAGCCTGGATGGCTCGCAAAATCGTATGAAATTAATCAAGAGTATTCATTACCACGAGTCAGCAATATGGATGTTCTTTCCATGTGAAGACTTCCGCCGATGCCGCCATCCCTTTGCCTCCTCTCCTCTTCCTCTCAGCATCAAAATACGCCACTGCCATTCGTGTGAACGCAAGGAGGTTGTAAAACCATATGGCCACTTCGCTAGGTCCGGTCTTGCGGCACTTGTCCAAATAGTTCCGTATCCCGGTCTTCACTTTCTCGAAATCCGCCGCAGTGAATTTGTTGTGCATCTGAACAACTTCCATCACTTCAGAACAGAGCTCTTGGGTTTCGCAGCGCCAGTGGAGAAAACGAGTGGTGAGCTCGTCGTAGGCCTTGAGCCGTATGTCAAGCGGCGACCAGCCTTGCACACCGTCGTGAGCCTCCAGTTTCGCCTCAAATGCTTTGTCTGCTGCGGTATAGTCGCAGATGCTGTCGATCGCCACGCTGATCCGAGTATAGTGCCGTGAGTCTGACCAGTTCACCTTTATCCATGTAGACGGCTCGTGGCCATTGAGGGTTTCGTGTAAGGCTTGTAGCTGTGGGGTTGCGAGGAATGCCCTGCTTCCCAAGGGACTCCTCGACCAAAGATTTGCATATGACCTCCGTGAGGGAGACTCTCTGGTATCCACAATAGAGTTTGTGCTTCACTCCAAGTAGACTTTCCATCAGTTGCCACTTTCTGGGCGTGGATAATTGACTTGCAGGATATGGTATCGATTGCTGAGGCCGTGGAATCCCTTGCTTAAAGACCGCCCTACCTTGTTGGTGCTGTTCTCGTAGAATTGTTTGCCGAGAGGTAAGCCCGTCACCTAGAAGAGGGACCACCGGGTACTCCATCTCATATGGTTGTCCTGTCGGTTGTATGACCGTAGGAGTCTGTCCGGGTAGGAAGTCGTGCGTTTGGCGGATGTGCTCGACTTGAGCGAGAAGGGCAGGGACCGTCTGTGGCGTTGGCGCAGTATGAAGATCATCAGCCCAAAAACCTTCAGAAACTGGGCGGCCCCAGTCGAGTGATTCAACTTGAGCCCAGGCCACTTGAGCGGGTTCAGGATTTGTTCCGAGATCCTCGTCGCGCGCTGCCACCCTTCTATCTTGTGTATATGCGGTCGGAGGGTGTTGCAACGGCATCTCGTAGCTCCATGCGGGTGGCAGACTTGGCTCGGATTGCAGGTCAGATTGGCGACGTTGCGTCGTTGCCCTATGCTGTGACATAGGTATGTACTGGAGTCCATGTCCCATTCCAGCAGTGGTATTGCTCCACGACATAGCATCATATCCTGACGAGAATCCCAGGAACAGATCGTCGGCGACGTTTCCCGAATGGGGCGGTGCGAGGGTGGGCATTCCAGCGGTAGTCTGCTGTTCTTCGTCGATCCAACTTGCATCTGTTTCTCATGAGTGGGTATCCTCAACGTCGGATCAACTTACTGTTGTCTGAGTGCGTGGTCGTATCCTATATCCAACCCGGATCACCGTGCAATCCTTCCGGTGGGAAGTAAGACATGGTCGCAGGGTAGTATTCGTTGAGATATCTATACAGGATGATCCAATGCGACAGTAATGCTTCGGAATGTCAAAGAGTGATGGAAATGGGGAAGAAAGGTGCAGCATGGGACGCGAAATTCCCGCATGTTGGCTGGAACTGCTGGTGGCACTGGAAAGAGTAGTAGGAAAGGGAAGGCGAAGGGCATCCTTTCGATGGCTCCTTCCCGTGGCCCCAATTCTCCTGGGAAGAATCATGATGAGGATTGGAGAAGCCGTCGAGAAAGTGGCACACCGGAGCGAGATGGAGAGGCCAGAAGAGCGCGGACTGCGACGTCGCCCTGATGACGCCTGGTAGTAGTGGGAGTGCGAAGCGATGCGACTGCCATCCGTGAGGCTGGTCTTGCCAGAAGAGGTTTTGAAAATGGGAAGGCACCAAGGAAAGAACCCAGCATCCACGGGGAATACAATATTCGAATAAGGAGACTGTCGTGATATCCCGTAGATATATGTTGAGCATGCTCGCGTCCAACATACACAACCAAGAAACCAACAATAAGAGAAGAGGAGCTTGAAGCAAGCCAGGCCCGCTTGTCATGGAACAAAGGAATCAAACCCGTGTATGTATGAAAACTCCAAAAGCCTCCAGGGTATGTATGCAGCGCCGCCCCATGCAAGCCCATAAGCCCATCCTGTCCATTCTAATCCCAAATACCTTTTGCTTCCACCAATCCTAACCCCAATCTCAATCTCAATCTCAATCTCAAAGGAAAAAGAAGGAAAGCTAGACCGTAGAGGGGTATCAATACTCCAAACCGAAGCTCAATGCTCGCTCAACGCCCCATTCCTCAGAAAAAGCCTCTTCGTCCCACCAACTTTCCCCAGATCCCCAAAATCGGGTTGCTTCTTAGCGTTCGCATCAGGTTGCTTTCTCGATCCGGTTCTGCTCTCGCTCCGCGCCCCTGCTTTACTCTCACTCCTCGTCCCTGCTTTACTGTCGCTCCTCGCCTCGAGTTTCTGCTCCTTTTGGTTCTGATTCGGCGGAGGAACGAGGTTGCCGCTGACGGTGCGGGCCTGCTTGATCATGCCTTCAATCCACTCCATCTTCTGGTTGCTGAGCTCAAGCTTCTTGGTCGTTGGGCCCGCGAGACCGACTTCGTTGCCCTGCCACGAATGCCGGGATGAGCCTGTGGATGGGGCGGACTGTTCGCCGCTGCCCGTTGGTGTAGGTGTGAAGTTGGGTAGGGGCGGCGGTACGTCGTCCTTGGGTATTCCTACGCCTGACGTTTTGATCGGAGTGGTGTTGGGGCTGCCGGCGGTGTACCCGCCACTGAAACGCCGATCTCTCCTGCTCATCGCGCTTTCAGGTCTGCTGGGCGACGAATCCGGGTTCTTGACCTCAAGGCCTACGATCTCGAATTTGCCGTCGCTAACTGTCCGTCGACCATGATGCTCGGCGTACTGTCGGAGATACTCGCCCAAGTCAGCCCAGCCACCACCGACTCTTACCATGACGCGCTCGCCATTCTCCCCAACGCGACGGATGAACAGCTTAATGGGATGTTCTTTGCCAGGTTGCGTGAGATGGTACAGCTTGATATCGTTATCCGGTCGCAATGTAGCCGCGGACCTTCGACCTGAAGCCACATTAGCTGAGTCGGAATCTTGCTTCACGGGCGACAAGGTAAGTTCGGGGGACTTCAGGCCGTTGATGGATCGAGCGGCACGGAGGTATCCCTTACTTCCTTTGTGAGACACCACGCGCGGAGACTTGAGATCGCGAGCATCAGCCCCCGTGCTAGAGGTGAGGCGGATGTGGGCTGGGATGGTGGTGAGGATGTCGGAGATCTTGCGTTCGAGGTCATCAGCACCGCCGGCGGATTTCTGCGCGAATTGAGTTGGTGGCCAAGGGGCGCTTTCGATGGACAGTTCTGACTTCTTTCCCGCTCGTCGTTTGCTCATGGCGGCATTGAGCGCGGGACGTGGTGCTTTGGCAGCCCTGTTGGTTGCGTTTCGCACTGAAGGGGACTCCGAGAAAACACTTGTGGGGCTTGTTGAGAACGAGACGTCAGAAGAGATAGAACCGATACTGCTACGTCGCGATCGAGGCGTTTGCGGTCGGTCCTGCTCCACAGGCTTGTCCTCCGTAACCACGAAAGAAGGCGAATCAAAGGCGCCAACCGGGACAGAGCCGCTTTCAGTGGCATCGGCGAAGCTGTCATCGATGTCATTGTGGACCACAGTATCTCCTTCTTCGAACTCGGATTCGTCGTCGAATGCTTCAGGCGGTGTTGGCTCTGAGTCTAAAGAATCGACCGATCGTTGCGCTGATGCTGGCCGAGCATTCTCAGCAGCGTCTGGCTTGAAGGCGGTGACCTTGCGCGGCTCGACGTATGTGCTCTCAGCAAGAACAGCCACCTCAAGTACCTTGCCTGTGACGGAAGGCTCGTCTGAGTCGTGTGCAGTGGATGAAACGGGGGCGTCATCGGCTGCAGGCGGTGGTGATGGTTCTGCCACACTTTCCGATAATTTACGAGTCATGGGCTGTGCTACGTTGACTTTTCGTGAATTCAGCGCTTGCTCTTGGCCATCGTTCGGTAACGCTTGCGGATTAGTCGTTTGTGTAGTTAGGTGCTCATCGGAATGCGACGCTTGAGCTTCGGGACTCTTTGCCTCCTCACCAACTCTGCGGCTGTCCGTCTTTCTCCGAACATCATATTCGATCATCTTTTTAGCCGACGCCTGGGTCCAGCTCCTATAGTCCGCCTCGACGCCCTCGAATATATCGATCCAAGAATCTGGCAAGCAGTCGTCGCGTGCTTCCAGAGTGTCCAGCATCCCATCCAAGCGACGACCCAGATCACCGACTTTCTGGGATAGTACCCCAGTTATGGTATCAACGGCCTCCTTCCACTTGAAGAAGGCGGCGTCCGAATCGTCTTCGGGCGCATCGATGGCTTCCCATCCCAACTGCATCGCCTTCTGTGCGGTTTTGAGGTCGTCGAGGTAGCGCGGCGCCTCGCGGAGAACGGTGACGCGAGCGGTCCATGTGCCCAGTCGTTCTTTGATCTGGAAATGATTCGGTAAAGCGGAAAGGAGCGTCTGGGTTATCAGGAAGTTAAAATCGTCTAACGGTTTGTAGCTTTGCTGGCTCGCATCGTACCCAGCAGACGAGGGTCGAGATCTGCCAGCCGGGTGCATGTCCAGGACATGTTCTTTCAGTTCTTCAATGTCCAGTGCGATGAGTTCATCGCTCATCTCGTCCAAGCGCGCCTCGTGTGCCTCCACCTCGACGGACAGCAGCGAGCCCCAGTACTCCAACGGAGGAAGCCGGTCGGCCAGGTGTGCATCCTTCACATGTTCTCTGATGCGTATCTCGAGGCTTTTCCGCCGCGCCTCCCGATATTCCTCACTGGGTTGTTCGAAGCTGCCCGTCCATCCCCACTGCTCGATCTCCTCGCACCAGCTCTTCAGTCGCTGGGCGGCTCTGGCCACGCGAGCACCCAGATCCCTCTCCGCCGGCGTCAATTTCTCGATGCAGGCAAAGATCTTGTATTCGTCCCGTGTGGTGTCGTAGGCTAAGGGCTGCTCTGTGAAGGCGCGGAGCGTGGTGTCCGGCGACAGGTCTCGGAGATGGCTTTCTTCGGTGCTCCCAAGCGTTCTGCCTCTGCGGCTTCCGGGCGACATGGTGGGCGACGGCGGGCGATGAGGCGATCGGGGAGGTCGCAGCGATATGGGCGGTATTGGGCTCGAAAACATGGTGATGGTGTTGCAAGGGAGAGAGATGCGGATCGCATGTGTAGTGGAAGTCGCGAGAGACAATGGAGAAGGGGAAGCAGAGTCCGGAGGTACTTGTTGCTGTTGTCCCTGTGTTTGTTAGTAAAGAGCACTCCCTCTGTTGCCTCCGCCTTTGATGCACCCGAGGCCGCAGTTTGACGCTCAAGTGTTTATCCGCAACGCGCATGAGCCTGGTCTCGCACGTCACGCCCCAAAAGGGGGCTAGTTACCGAGGCGATAATTGTGACGCAAATCTCTAGCCTCGTCACAGAACAACCATGCTACAACTTTAGACTCTTTGACAACACTACGACATTCTCCTCACTAACCATACCGTTTCTATTTTTTGTCGGATTTCTATAGCACTATAAGCAACCCGTTATCGTTCCTCGCCTCTTAGGTGAAGACATTTGCAACACGCCTAAAGACCCTATCGCGGGAAAAGGCAAGTCAGATATAAGGCTGCACAAAGAGAGTCGGTATAAGACGTCCTGAAGGTAGACAAAGCTATTTGTCTCTAGGGCGCCCCTTTTCCAGACCAGCGTTGTTGGCCCCATTCGCGACTTTTCGTTCTCGCCACATGTCTCCCCCATTCCATCACGATCCCTCCTACCACCCAGTCTCCACTTTCCCATTATATACCAACATCTTCCCTCCATGCTTCTCCCTCGTACTCCCCTCCAGCGCCTTCATCATCCCATCACAGCTCTCCTCAAGCGTAATAAACGCCCTCTCAAACCCCAGAGCCCTCGCCCCAGTATCCCCCAGCTCAGTTTGCACAAACCCAGGGTTGAGAACAAACGCATTCAGCCACGGCTCCTCGGCATGGATTCGCACCGTAAGCCAGTTCACCACCGCCTTCGATGGCCCGTAGGCCGCATTGGTGAACGGAATCTGGTTGCTTTCCTACTATCAGCACAGACAACGCGACAGCATAGAGAAAGTATACGCAGGCAAAGTAAGTTACTCACGCAATATTCCCCGCCGACGACCCCATAGGTGCAAAGATAGGCCCGCCTTCTCTCCTCGACTTTTGCAGCAGTTCCCTCGTCGCCTGGAAGAGCGTCACCATGCCGTAGACGTTCGGTCGCGCGTGGCCTTCCATCTCCTCGATCTTGACGTCCTTGACCCTGGGCCACGCGTACGAGACTCCGGCATTTGCGATCACAATGTCCAGTTTGTCGATGCCATGCTTCTCTTGCAACTCTTTGACGGCGTCAAAGGCGTCTTGGTTGATTGACGCATCGGCTTTGACGACGATGAGAGAACTGCCTTCGCCTTTGGGGAGGTTGAAGAGCGATTTGGAAGACTCGTTTGAGGGATCGCGGTTTAGGGCGATAACAGTGTGGGAAGGTAGCGCTAGGTAGCGCTCGAGAAGGCCGCGGCCGATGCCCCGGTTTGCTCCGGTAATAAGAACGGTGGTTGTCATTGGCGAATTCGTGGGCTTTGGAAGGCTTTTCGGACAATGGATTCAGAGAATGCCAGGCCGATCGTGTGCAAAGTTGCTCCTCGAAATATCTAGTTATTCGTTTACGCCGCTACGTGTCAGAAGGGCATCAGAAAGTCAGAATGCTCAGTGAGAAGTCAGACCAGCTTTGAAATACTTAAGAACACCAGCGGGGCGTACCTGAAAGTCGGCACCAAAATCCTTCCCGGTCTTTTACTCTTTTCGTGCAAGGCAGCCAATTTGTAATCCATTAACGAGGCCTCTAATAGTATCTATAGGGATTGTATGTTTGGAAATAAAGATGCCTGACTTCGGAATTACGATGTGCACACGATCTGCTGGCCAGATGGACATCTTGATCGGTAATGTAGAAACTGGCCTTTTATTGAACTTATCGTACGAGAATGCGAAAGAAGATATCTTTAAAGCTGTAGCAGACCTTTTCGATAGTGGAGGCATTGTTGCGATCATGTTTGGACCAATCGCGGGAGAGCACCCCGGGGCCGCCGCGGTTCCACATTCGTCTCACCGCTTCGTACTCTTGCACTCACTCATAGCAACACCGCTGCCTCTCGAGATAATTCCCGGATATAAGCCAGACGTCACGTCGTAAGAGTCGGTTCAACGGGCCCTGGGGTAATTGAACGTCGCTTATGTGCCTCGAAGTCTCCCCACCAGGCGTGCCTCCCTTCACTTTCGACGTTAGCATACCCTTCAAAGGCGCCCTCAGCTTCAACTCGGGTCCCTCGCCCGAGGTCCTGTGTCCTGCATCCATTGCTCGCAAGGCCGTGGTAAATTGGTTCCATGCAAGTGCGTCGTCGAAATGAATTGCACCTCCGATAGTAAGCGGCTCGCGGCATCGCGCGCCAAGCGGCAACTCTCGCATCGCACCGCATTCACATCGCACGACAACATCGAAAATGCGTGGACGGTAACTGGGTTCCGGAACCTTTCCNCTGCCGTGCNTCGGCGGGGGGGGGGGGGGGCGGGGGGGGGGGCGCGGGGGGGGGGGGGGGGGGGGGGGGGGGGGGGGGGGGGGGGGGG